>VWZL01002123.1:104457-254652 GCA_013396915.1 Stercorarius parasiticus | reverse complement strand
TGGGGTCTTCAGGGGGAGGGGGCGGGAGGGGAGCGGCGCTCGTCCCGCGGGAGGAGCGGCCGCACGCCTCGGGGAGCCTGCTGGTGCCTGCCGGTGCTCCAGAGGCAGGGCCGCCACGTTTTGCTGGGAAAACCGTAGTTTCACCTAGCTGCCGTCCCGTGGAGAACGGGAAATCGAGGACCCTGGACCAAAATTTATTTATTTATTTATTTATTTTTCCCCACGACTTTTCATGTGGGTTTTAAGGGGATTAAATCTGATGCAACCAGGGGTCTAAGAATAGCGTCCTCCACGTTTCCCAGTGTGTGCGAAAGTGCTCGGAAGGGCTTTTTGCAGTGTGTTCCCGCAGGTGGGTAGCGGCGGAGATGCCGCTCTGCGACGGGGCGCCCGGGGTCCCCCGCGGGTCCGGCTCCCCCAGAGGACCTCCTCGGCGCCGGGGAGAGAGGCTGGGCGGCCGTAGCTCGGCTGTAAATTGGAGTGGGATGCCCTAACCAGGAGGAACTGGCTTTCTCTATTTGCAGGAAAAGTATGAACCTGAGTAATTTGCAGGTGTGGAGGACAGCAAGGCTGAGCTTGTTCTTCATTAACTGTTAAACTGCTCCGTTTGTGTTTTCTGTGATAATGTACCTGGAGAATGTTGCATATCTAATAAGATGCTTGTTCACCTAGCCAAATAAAGCAAGAAAGATTTTGTAGTTTAATTTAAATTATGCCAGAAGTATTTTGTTATTGTTGGATGCAGCGTTCCAATCTGACAATCTCAGTCTTCCAAAAATGATGTTATTCTTCCTAAATTTAAGTTTTTCTATTTTAAATGCTACTTCTGTTTATTTTAGGAGTTATTCAGTCTCATTCTGTCATTGCTTCTCCTACAGTTTCACTGGTTTCTCTTTTATCACTCCATTTCTGGATGGGAAGAAATCTGTGAATATCAATATGGAAGCAGTACACGCTTCTGTTTTTTTAATATGTGACAAAAAGTTAGGCTTACTGCTTTAAATAATGACTGAATTAAATTTGTTCCTAATTGAATAGTCATTAAAAATGAAATCCGGATGAGCGATGCCCTTGTAGAAAGGGTTAATCTACATTAGACTTAGAAGTTAGTGGTTGAATATGGAAGGCCTGTGCAGTTTGCAATTGTTATTCCTCTCAGAAAATGAATATTTGGAGAGGAAGAATAGTGAGCATCAGGCAGCATCATTAATCTTTGCAGATGTAGTACCATTATTAGCATCCCTCTTACCTCTGGGGCACACAGTTATCTTCAATTTCCAGACACGAGTTTTATCTTATATCAAATTCTGGCTCTGCAGTGTAGCTGTTGAGCAGTGCTGTGGTGTTTATTAGGTGCCAGCCTGCCTTAAATCTGTGGTAAATGTATGAGGGAGCAATACCTCCTGGCTCTGAGCAAGGAGTGAGAGCGAGGACCCAGTTACTTGAGATATTTTTTTTTTCCTTTGGTAGAACAATTTTAAGGATTCAGGGAGGCAGGCGGTTTACCGACTTTATGATGTGTGTGTTCCATTTGCCTAAAGAATCGTTATGCAGCTCTGATGAAATTACTTTTAATGATGATTATATTTTATTCTGCTTTATTCTCTGCAATCCAGACATCGTTAATCTAGGCTGTGAATTTTATAGCTGGATGAGAGCTTGAAGGCGTATTAGTACCTGGATCTGGTCAGTTCTGTTGTCCTAGAGCCAGACCAAAGAGAGGAAAGAAGGTTCTCTTGCTTCAGAATATAACCCCCCCCCTTTTTTTTTTTTTCCCCCTCTTTTGGATCAGGTCTTGAAGCATAAGGTGAAGGTTTCTCTTCACGGTGCATGGACGGAAAGCCAATGCGCAGGTAAGATGTGAAAAGCAATTGTCCTTTTATCCAAATATGACAAAATAGGTGAGTTGGTTTCATAAGTGCCTAGACCATAAAATGTTTGGTTTTGTTTTCTTTTTTAAAGGTCTGTCCAGGAGAATTAGAATATAAAGCATTCATCTTTAGTCTTTACTTAAATGTATTTAGTTTTCAGTATTTACAAGACCAGATGTCTTTAAATGAATACGCTGTTAGGAAGACTGTGAAAGACAAGTTATCATAATTCTCCACCCAGCCCCCTTGCTTCCCCCATTTACTATTTAAAATCCAGTATTTAATTACTTAGGTATTTAAATTGTGTGAAATAAACTGCCTGGGAATAAATTCAAACTTGATTTCTAAGGGGCATTATTTTTCCCTTAACTGAAGGAGTTTAGTCCTTTTGATGGAGAGGGGTCTTGGGTGAAAAGGAGATTTCCTTTTCTAATTACGGATGCCAGCTGCCTCAGTTCTAATGAGCTGAAGATGCAGCTGAAGTTTAATTCAAGGGAGTTCTTGCTGTGGTTATGTCAGAAACGTTATCTGTTATAGAGAAAAAATAGTCACGGTAAATCAGCATGATGGCAGGTTGGCAAATGGGATCATCTGCTAGTTCTAGTTGCTTTTCACTCTCCAGTGGCAATCCCATGGCAAAACTTAACAGCAAGTATATTTCTGGATGTGATGCAGGCTGCGTGGAAGCAAAGTTTCCTTAAGTTCCACGCCTCTACATGAAGTACAGAGAACTCATGCAAATTGCTTAGTCTGTCTGCACTCATTCTTAGTCTGTCTGCGCATGTTGAAAGTAGGGAAACTTTTATTATGGATAATTCTGTAAACAGCCATGTAAGAGAGACAAGGCATTTTAACTGTAGGTGAATATGTAGAGCATTTCTAGCTACAGCATTTGCAGAAACCATTAGCCTGGGTTCTGTGTTGTGGAAGGAGGTAAGGAATAAATAATCATTTAAACCCTTGAAGAGTGACACTATGTTGTTCAATTAAATGAACCCCTCAAGCGCAACAAAAAAAGGCTGTGCCGCTGCTTCAGTTAAGCTAATGAGTAAACCTTGGGACATGATGTGGGCATCATTGGGGCTATCTATTGTTCAATATTTTTGCCAAGATAAGGAGTGTGGTTTAGACAATGAGGAGCTGTATGTGACTTTTACAATGTGTTCCTTTTTCTCCAAGACAGATTAAGTAGCAGACTTGCTCTTTTCTGTCTTAGTCTTCCACAGACTGTTTAAATCTTAACCAATGTAAAATCACAGCTTTTCAGGTTCTTATGTTGTGTTCCATTTATCAAAAAGGTTTTGCAAAATGACATAAAATTGGTGACTAGCTTGGCTTGTGTTCTTGTTTCTTCTCTACTGTCTTCCTAATGGAAAAATTGAGATTCTAAATTTATTTTATGTCTGCTGTTTTCTGCATGTCACATTGAGGCAGAGAAATAAAGTGCTGGAGTTTGTATGTCTTTTGTGGGTTTGTGGCTTTGGACTTGCTGTAATGGAAGTTCTGTCTGCCACTCGGACTGTGTAATTGTAGTGGTGGGCGACAGCACTGGGCTGAAGAAGTAGAGGTTTTCTGTTGTGGTGCTGATCCTGGCACTTCAGGCTTTTTTTTTTTTAATTTTATTTGGGTAATGGATGCAGACCAGACCTTTCAGTACCTTTTCTTTTCCCCTCCGTCTCTGGCAAGCCAGGGTAGAGCATGGATTACACATTTGATGTATATAGATGGCTTTACTTTTGAACTAACATTTCAGCTGACCTCTGTGCCTAGGTGTGTTGTATGGCTGCAGTCTAGCATGGCTCTATCGTGAGCTGTGGACTTCAGTTCTTGAATATGCTTGCAGGTTTTAAGGGCGTCTGTGTGGATTGTTAAAATTTCTGTTTGTTATTCTACTGCGTATCTTGGCAGAAAATGATAAAAGGTTCCTGATTGGATTTCAGGCTTACAGATCTTCCTATGAAGTCCAGCTAAGCAGATGGCGGAGCACTTCCTTTTATCCTTTTACGCAGGGCTCTGCAGCCATTTAATACCACATGCGAGGGTCCTGTTAGGTATTGCAAGAAGAAGGGGGTGGGACTTGGTCAGTACTGTGTTAGTAAACATGGTGAGTTGGTATCAAACGCATACAGCGTTCAGAGGATGGGAAGTACAATTGGAACGGAAAAGGCATTGCAGCTATTCCTGTCAAGATTGTAGTAGAGAAAATGCATTGCTGTTCAAACAGGATTTATCTTGCGTTAGAAATGAAGTGATAGTTGGGGCAGGCTATTCTTTCTTGCTGTCAGGCAGCGGCAAGCGAACATTGTTTTGCTGAAGGTAGAAGCAAGGCAGAAGGGACCTCTCCAGTGAAGGGCATAGTCCTGCAGTACCCAAGCAAGGAGAGCAGAGCGGATCTGATGACCAGGGTCAGCCAAGAGTCTGGTGCTCATCAGGCAAGTCTGTAGTGATGAGGGAGGGCTGAGGTCAAGCCAGGAAGTTGGTGCAGTAGATCAGTATCAGTGGGGTACATGACCCTGTAACCCCAACATAAGAAAGACATGGACCTGTTGTAGCAGGTCTGGAGGAGGGCCACGAAGGTGATCAGAGGGCTGGAGCACCTCTGCTATGAAGACAGGCTGAGAGAGGTGGGGTGGCTCAGCCTGGAGAAGAGAAGGCTCCGGGGAGACCTTGTAGCGGCCTTCTAGTACCTAAAGGGGGCCTATAGGAGAGATGGGGAGGGACTCTTTATCAGGGAGTGTAGCGGTAGGACGAGAGGTAATGGTTTTAAACTGAAAGAGGGGAAATTCAGATTGGATATTAGGAAGAAATTCATTACTGTGAGGGTAGTGAGACACTGGAACAGGTTGCCCAGAGAAGCTGTGGCTGCCCCATCCCTGGAAGTGTTCAAGGCCAGGCTGGATGGGGCTTTGAGCAGCCTGATCTGGTGGGAGGTATCCGTGCCCAGGGCAGGGAGGTTGGAACTAGATGATGTTCAAGGTCCTTTCCAACCCAAACCATTCTATGATTCTATGAACAGGTACAGGTGTATCTTTCCCATAGCTCGTGTCAGGCACGAGGCCTCGAGCGGCTCCCAAGCAAAGTGGGGATGCCCTTCTGGCTCTCTCTCACACAGCACTTTCCGGTCAGCCCAGTCCTCGGTTACAGCAGCGCTGGAGCACAGGCAGCCAGAGCCCCCTAGGGGGGAGAAGCTGTTGATCCTGATTGTGCACTTGGGGACCTGCATGCACTCAGGAAATTAATCACTTGCTTGGACATCTCTCTTGCCCAAAACAAACTGCAAAAGGCTTAGGAAGATTATGGAAGACTCCTGTAACAACCTCATCTTTCTGCATATGGACATCCTCATTCTTGGTGGTCACTTCTGTTGCTGAAGGTTGCACCTTTGGCTGGGCCAAATCAAAGATATTTGTTCTTGCAGTTCTGTAACAAGTATAGGAAATATTTTCTTTGTGTACACATTAAATTCAAAGCAAGGCATTGACAGAAATCACTACCGGTTTGGTTTGTTTTCTTCATTTGCTACTAAAATTCATTGCTACTGAAATCCCCTAGAGCAATGTGTGATTTTTGGATTTTGGTTGATGTTTTCAGCCCAAGACTTGTTCTGTTTCATAGGCCTTAGGTCAGCCTGTTGTTTTCTGTTGAACTGTATTAAAGCTTGCTTGTAGTCTCATGCTAAAACATACATTATCTTAAAAAATGCAGGGTACTTTGACTTTAAAGTTAAGGAGCTCTATGACTATATTAGAGAGTATTTTTCTTAGATATGTATTACTAGATATTTTTTTGAACTTTGGAAGAAGATGCTATAAGCTCTAAGGATGGATGTCTCACAGATGCCTGTGTTAATGAATAAAGTTTAGGGAACTGGCATAGCTGAATAAAATGGAGGCGAAGCAGCTTATTTATTTAGCTGACTTAGTGTTGCTGACTGCCTCTGTTCCCATTTGTACTTTCCAGCAGCATGCTACAAAAACTGATCCTTTGTGAGCCCTTTCCTTAGTCTCATTGTATTTGCTGATTTCCCCAGCCCTGCATTTTGATGGAAGCTAAGCCTAGAATATCTGCATAGCTGAGTGTGAATCTTTTATCCTTGCATACACATTTCCTCTCCGATCCTCAGCCCTTCTTAATCACCCCGAGTATTCAGGGAGCAGCTCTTAGCTTTGCGTGTATGTGGAGGGAGGCAGCTAGCCTGCCATGTGAGAATCAAGTGCTGCCTTCTGTCTTTCACACCTCTAAGCTACTGACTCATCGTTTCGTTCTCTGTGCATATATATGCATAATACGCACATAATGCAGTTAAATTATTATCCTCGTGGAGACACATGCCATCAGACGGTGTCCTTTTAATTCACGCTACTGTGGCTAGCAGCAACCCACAGTGCTTAACATCAAGCATCTGGATTGATCCAGTATGGAAATTCCCAAGCCCATTGATCACTAGCTTCTGCATTACCCAGAGAGAAGTTGTGGATGAATCAAGAGTGCTAATTTGATGATTACTCTTTCTCCCGTCCATTCGGTTTTCTTTAATCATTAACCAGCACTTTCTCTTAGGGAGGAAGGAGGCTGGATACAATGCAGTCACTCAGATAAACGCTGATGGGAACAATGCAGGACTGCCTCCAGTTCTTACTAACCAGAGTCATTTTCTGTTAGTTAAAGATGTGTTCATCAGAGTCTCCTTTGGGCAGAAAAATCCTGTTCTGTCCTGGCTAGGAAGGACTAGGACTACTGCCTAAATCTGGCCAACTAATCAAGTGGCATAAGGTAATCCACCCCATTGCTCTGTGTCAGCGAAGAGTCTTGGGTGGTGGGATTGCCAAGGTACACCGTATTCCTTGTGGCAGTATAGCCTTCATCTAATATTTTTTGTGGTTAGAACCTGTGCCAGTCCAAAAAGCTCTTTGAGATCTGCTTTAGGGCTGGTTTTACTGGGAGTCGTCTTTGAGGAAAGCCTACAGGCGTAACAAAGGGGTTCTGCTTTCCAAAAGGAGATCCTGTCATGGACATGGACTGTCTCTTGTGAGCTGTAGTTATGTGAAATGGGTTTTTATTTGAAGAATGGTTGTTCTGTGCATAGATGCTTTGACTGACAGCCTGGTCAAGACGGACTGTCCAAAATTATTACAGTAGCATGTGTCTTAATAAGGCTCTTATTTTTTTTTTTTCTCCTGGGATTGATTTGACATGGCTTGAAATCCCTAAGGCACAATAAAATCCATTTGGCTTGTATAGCAAGAGCTAAACTCTACAGGGGTATTTTTGTCACCACCTTTCTCCATCTCTTGGTAGAGGGATTAAATTACCCTCTGGCCTTAGCTGTAAGGACTATGAAAGTAAGCCAATTTGGTAAATTAATCTTTAGCCAAGGTTTCTTGGGGTTTTTGTAGGGGTGCCATTAAACTTAATTTGTGTATGCTGCTGCGAGAACTGCATTGTTCGTGAGGAACTTGGCAGAGCTTTGAAAATGGTTGTCAAACCCCACAAGGTGAATTTGGGTTGTGAGGGACAAGAGTGGGTGGAGGAGAGTGAGAGGCAGTGTAACAGCAGAAGGGTTTGTCAGAGGTGTCAGAAAAGGAGAATGGTGATGGATATAAAAAAGATGGAGTAGGGATGAAAAAACAAGGCATTTAAGGTGCAGAGGCTGAACAGGAGCAAGCAGCAAAACCCAGAGGGGAGACCCAGCTGGATCTGTGTAACTAAGATATGAAGAAGAGGTAATGGTCTGAAACGTCTGAATGTGATGATCAAGAAGAGGGGGTGTGGGGGGAATGGGAAAACAGGCTAAGATGCAAGTGAATAATTTGAACTGCTGCAGAGAGACTGGTTTCCCTGTGGTTAGAAAGTGCATTTGACATAATAATGAGAGGAAAATATGTGAGTTATTTTTTTTAATTCTTTCCTGCAAGCATGCTGCAAAACACATTGAGAATGGCAAAGTGAAGTTAGATTTCTTTTTAACTCTTCGTATGAAGAAGGTGAGGTGGTGACAGCTCACAAATGCCAGTACACCAGAAAAGCTGGTAATGGACGAGATGTATTGGGTCTTTCATTATGTCTCCAACAGCCAGTGCACTCACTGGATGCTTCATAACCAACAGTATTCTGATATTTTGCTCAGTACGCTTTAATTGCTCTTAAGTGATGGTTTTCCTTTGAAATGGGAAGAGGCAATAGTTACATATATTTTGTTTATTTTCATAGTAATTGATATGTCACTGGTGCTGATGCATCTTTTAATAATTGTGCATATGATATGTGGCAGAAATTCACATAAGCTTGAAACATGCAAAATGGTATGTCAGCTACGTGTGCACTGATGTGCTTATTTAGTCTGGTTGCTGAAAACAGAGTTGGGTTTAATTTTTCTTGTTTAGCGCTGATTTCAGTCCTAATGTGATAGTGGAGCCTGGGGTGTAGGCAGACATCTCTACGAAGTGAGGTATGAGATGTGTCATCTTGGTTCATCACTGCAGAACTGCAGAAGGGCTCAGGGCAATACTGCATTCCCGTTCTCTCGAGTGAGTAGGCTACATGGTGCAAAACGTGATCTGTCAGCATTGTCGTGCTGCTGTGCAGGGGGGTATTGCCCTTAAACCATGGCAGTGCTGACATCTGCTCAGGGATGTGAGGGATAAAGGAAAGGTACCAGAAATTTTGTAAAGAAGGACATCAGATAGCTAGAATGTTGCACACGGAGCTGGGAGTTTTTCTTACTCTGTGCCAGAAACTTGGTTTATATATTCTCAAGTGGTTCCTCATCTCTAAAGTTACTTGACTTTATTTTCTTCCTTTTTTGGTTGGCTGATAGTCATGGATACTGTGGTTGTTTTGACTTTTTCCTGATTGGTCTGATAATCCCGATTGCCTTCTGCAGTTTTTAGTCTGCCATTCTTGGGAAAGATCAACCTTCTTTTGAAACATGTCAGGGAAGGTGGGTTGAGTCGGAAGCCTCCATAATTCGAAAACATCTGAAGAGGTGATGGTTAAATGGATATTCTGTGAACCTGAAAGATACTCGTGGTAGGCTGCAGGCCATTTTATGTTACTGAAGTCTGTGTGACAGTTTAGTGTGTTCAGATATCACAGTGATGAGCGACCTTATAAGAATGTGGGTAGAAAACCAGAGAAGTTTGGTTAAATCATGCAGCTGGAAATCCATCTCCAGCTCTGTCAAAACTCAAGTGACAATGGGCAAGTCAGCTAATCTCTGCTTTGAGTCACTCTCTATGAAATGGGGATAATACTTCTCTACTGCACAAGGCTATTATGAGGTTCAGTTAATAAATATGTGTAGTTGGATATTACAGCAGTGTGTCATAGAAAGCATATAAAAATAGGTATAAATATAAGCCTGTTGCAAGTTGGCATTTGTTTACTGCTGGGTACACTTTGGTTTGAGACGGATTCCTCTTTCACGTGATCACATGCTTGTTTCCACGTTCCAGCATGGAGTTATGGGCATTGCTGGTTTTGAGCTCGTAATCGGTGCAAGCCCTAGAGCTTTGGGTGACAGTTGCTGGTAGATTAGTTCATCATGGTCCTGTCTTATGGCTTCCTCCACTGCAGGTGTACCAGTACTCGACCAGGAGAGACCGGAATGGATGTGACTAGCCGTTGCACACTCGGAGATCCTAACAAGCTGCCAGAAGGGGTGCCGCAACCTGCTCGCATGCCCTACATCTCTGACAAGCACCCTCGACAGACTTTGGAAGTCATCAATCTTCTCCGGAAGCACCGGGAGTTGTGCGATGTGGTGCTAGTAGTCGGTGCTAAGAAGATCTACGCCCACAGGGTGATTCTCTCAGCCTGCAGCCCTTACTTCCGAGCCATGTTCACCGGGGAGCTGGCAGAGAGTCGGCAGACAGAAGTTGTCATCAGAGACATCGATGAAAGAGCCATGGAACTGCTGATTGACTTTGCATACACCTCTCAGATCACTGTGGAAGAGGGAAATGTCCAGACCTTGTTGCCAGCTGCTTGCCTTCTCCAGCTAGCCGAGATCCAGGAGGCCTGCTGTGAGTTCCTTAAGAGACAGTTGGACCCTTCCAATTGCCTGGGCATCCGAGCTTTTGCTGACACTCACTCGTGCCGTGAACTGCTGAGGATTGCTGATAAATTCACACAGCATAACTTCCAGGAGGTAAGAAGGTAGTGTGCTGGAATCGTGGTGTAAAAGGTGTGAATGTGTCCTGTAAGAGCTGGGGCAACTCTCATTTTATGCTTCTTTCCAAATTCTGCCTTTACATTTGCTGTGTGCCCTAATAGCGACAGGTGTCAGACACTAGTTGGAGAAGAAAGAGGGAAGAGGTACTTACAGGACCGCATTGTACTGGTGGCTTGTATGTGATCCACAGCATTTCTTCTCTTAGATTTGTGTGGCAAGTACTACGTGGAAGGCAGGGTTGCAGACGTGGTTGGCAGTGGGTATTATATCTGACATGGCTGCACGATGGTGTGATGTTCCACTCCCCTTTCAGAAACGTTCTGGGCTCTACATGATTGGAGGGGAGAGGGGTGTTAAAGTAAGGACAACACATCAATAGAACCAAAAAAAAATGATGTTGAGTTTAGGGATTGGAAAAGAGAGTGTGTGGGAGTATACAGCTGCCTCAGTGGAGTCTTCAACTCCCTTGCTGTAGCAGGACTAGGGTTATGCATCTATTATTCAGCAGAATTTGTCTGAAAGTAATTCACATGTGTAATTTTGTAGCTGACCTTTATAAACTCAAGTCTCTCTTCCTTTGTTAATTCTGCCCAGATGATATTTTGGGGGAAAAAATTTGCTGGCAAATGGTTCAGGGAAGGATCAGCATAGTAATTAAGGATTCTGTGAGCAAGTCTGAGGAGAGTGTGTCTTTACTTAACTGTTACACCCAGATGCAGAAAGGAGCCCAACACTTTTAAGTGGTGTCTTTCTTGAGCCCTGGTTGGAAGGGCAAGGATTTGCTTATGTTTTGGAAGCAGGTACTCTCTAGGAGCGTGCTCAGCATGAAGGTCTGTTCCCCTGCTAGAGAGATTCATCTCTTGCCTTTTCCAGAAACTCTGCTTTTCCATCCCTTGGAACGGGTAGCCTGCTGCAAAGAAACCTCCTCTTTCCACCTGCTTCATGGGTAGATCCTTTCCAAAGGGGTTAACTCCAGTATCAACTCCTGATGCTAATTTAGTTTCCTCAGTATGTAAGTGCTGTGATTGATTGCAGCTTGCCAACCCTTTTTTTCCCTGCAGGAAACAGTTTCGAATTGTATTAATTTCAGTCAGATAGTACTTAAGAAAATTATGAGCAGAAGCAAGCACAATTGAACTTGACTGTTAGACACATTGAAGACAACACTTGGTATCTAACTGTAGAGACATGACATCAGTTTACTCTAAAAGTTGCAATGAAATACCTCTTTCCTAACCATAAAGGCTAGAAAATAGAATTTGCTGTTTAAGATCAGAGCTTGTTTTTTGTAGAATTTGGTGATTTCCCAAAAGCCCTGTATTTTATCTGGCCACTTCATGTGCTCTGTGCTTGCTCTGCACTTCTTTTCTTCTGCTTCTTTCTGGGAGCAGGATGGTAACCAGATGGTTGTTTATTTTCAGTGCTTGGTTGTTTTACTGGTTAGATTTGTGCTCTTCTCGTTATTACATGAGTAGGGCATGCTTGCAAGCCTCTAAACTTTTTAACAGCATAACAATTTTGTTTTAAAATGTTTTAGCATTAATGCATGCAGCTGGCTGTTGAGAGCTGCCTGCTCTGGGGTTCTTTTCTTTTGCAGTCCTTCAAGGACAATGTCTTGTCTTCCTTATCCCTGTTAAAGCACCCAAAGGCAAGTTTTGGAAAACACCCTCCTCCTTGATGATGATGCAAATTATAGTTGACTTAACTGAATCATGGACTTTGGAAAACAATTGCTTAGATTAGAGCACTATTTCTTTGGCCTGGGCAGGTTTTTGTGTCCCTTTCTGTGCCCTAGGAGTTTTGCAGCGCTTCATCCTTAATGTTCACCACTTCTGCTCCCGCTGTTTCTCTGCAGACAATCTTTATGGTGCTGCTTGTTGGGATTGTCTTCTGTTCTGCTGTTGTTTTCCATGTGGAGAGTGGATTGGTAATCCCTGATGGAATTCAGTGATTTGGCTACTTAATCATGCTCCACTGTGGAGGTTGAGAACTGATAAAAAATTTGCCTTTCTCTGCAGAGGCTGTATTGTCGTTGTTCCTCCAAGCTGGCAAAAAGAAATGCGAGATGGGAATTTCCTGAATAGCAATGTAAAATATTAAGCACTAGGCATCCTGCCAACCCATGCAGTTACTTTGAACGCAGTCTGACTTGCTTCATGTCCTCTGCTGTGGTAACCTCTACTGCTATTAATTTTTATGTGTATTGCTGCATTACATCATTAACTTCTTGGTAAAATGTTTTTCCAAGTTTTCCATTCCCCTCAATTTAATTTGTTGCCTAAAACCCCTAGTGAATCTTGTGCGTGTAATGTGAAATGGTTCTATTAACAACTCCGCTGTACAAGAACAGCCTTCGTATTTTTTTGTTTGGTCTCTGACATCTGTGTGAAGGGAGAAAATATACTTAAGGATGAACAACTTGTACTTTGTATCAACAGACAAAAATTGCACTCCATATTGGGTACTCTGACATTTATTCTATCTGTTTGTAAAAGCAGTCATGCCCATCCAATTCTTGTTTAATAAGCAAGTCAGTCAAACAGACCATTAATACTAGCCAGGTAATTATTAGTGTCCTGATAATTAAGCCAAAACAAGGCAAAGCATTTTAAATAATTATTTGTTTTACTGTGTAAACTAACAAGTTGCGTAGCAGAAGTGCTTCCAGTACTTAAAGTTTTGTGAGGCCATCGATGCAACTGGGTTTTCTGAGGGTGGAAGGGAGAATCTGGATGACCATCCTTAACTCATAAATTTCCAGAGCCTCTGTTTCCAGAGTCTGAGGCTGCGCTTACAAACTGTCAGGGTAAAGTTTAGACATAAGCTAGTCTATGTAGAAGGAAGGGAGACTTGGGGAAAAATGCTGGTAAACATCTTTAATGACCAAACCAGTTCTTTTCCTAAGGCTGAAGAAGTGTGTGGGCTAACCTTGCTGCGGCTCTTAGTGCCCCTGAAAGCCCATGGGATCCTAAACCAAAGTCTGGTAACGGATCTCGCTGTCTGTTGTGTTCCTTTTAACTATATTTGCTGTTTTCAGTACTTGGCAGTTTTTGTATATTCATTCAGTGCTTTTAATTAATTTCTTCAGGAAGCTAAAAGGACTGCACAGCTGACTGCTGTTGAGATGATAGTGTCAAAGAATGTATTTTCCTTTCATTTATGCTGCAAATCATAAAGTAAGTCTTGGAATCCTAATGTGGTCGCAAATGATAAAGAAAAGCCAATATTCAGTTATTTTGTCACTGAACCTCTCAGATTAGAGGCCACAGACTGGGAATGCTTGTAGGGAAGCTGAGCTGGCAATTATCAATCAAACTATTTCTGTGGTTCTCTTTATTTTTGATTCTTGCATCTTTCCCATCTACCTGGTATCACCGCAGAAGACATGGTTGTGCGTGAGCTCTGTAACCTCTGAAGGCAGTCACAGGCTGACTCGCGTGCCCCTTGTGGTGTGAGCAGTTCTCCAGTGGCAGCTAAAGCCTTCTGAGAAACTTGGTCACTGTCTTGGGCACTGAAGGAATTAACATGTTTGCAGATTGTCGGTGGCTTGAATTTCACAAGAGATCAGTCCTTAGGGCCTTAGGAGGCTCTGCTTCCTTCTTAAGTGCATCTGGACTTGTGCATACTCCATGTATATATTTTAGAGCAACGGGGAAGGATCAAATGAGTCTGTCTCCCTCTCCTGAAACATTTTCTGTTCCAACACAAATTGGCATTCAGGAAGACTTTCCCTGTTCTTTACAATACCTCTGGTAACTTGTTTCTGAGACTTCTATTTTTGTGCTCTGTGTTGGATTTCTTGTGAATAGAGCCTCCTTATTCTGATACCACTTTTCAGTCACTTATTTATCACCTATGCAACATTTTTATTTCTGCTTTATATGTTAGACACAGCAAACAAGGAGACTGGTTTTAAAGAAAGGCTTTCTCTTTCCTGAATTTTGAAACTGATCAGTGTGTTCTGTGGTTTAACCCTTTAAAAGTCTCCTACAAAAAAACTTTGTGTAAAATTCCCTTTTGCTTATATCCCCATGTAAAGGTGTCTGTGTTGTGTTGCCTAGAGTCTGCATTCTGCTCTGTGCAGCAAACCCTTCACATGTCTTGATGTCAAAACAGTGATGGGTATTTGGCACTTTGCTGGATCGGTCTATTAGACTCTAATTCAAGTGGACTGTATCCTCTTTAGAGTTGCACTGAAGTGCTGGATGACTGTGCTGCTTTGGCCACTGTCCTTAATTTCTTTTTTTTTATCCTTTCCATTTAACCAGGTAATGGAGAGTGAGGAGTTCATGTTGCTCCCTGCCAATCAGCTCATAGACATTATATCCAGTGATGAGTTAAACGTTCGCAGCGAAGAACAGGTGTTCAATGCGGTGATGGCCTGGGTGAAATACAGCATCCAGGAGAGAAGACCCCAGCTGCCACAGGTAATCTGGAGCATAGTAACATTCAAGATTGCTTTATCCAGGGGAAGAGTAATGAGGGCTGATATGGTAGTGCCGCAGCAGTGTCACAGTCCTGAATGAATGCAAAGCCACAGTAATTCTTTCTGACTTCCACCTGTGTTAGGTGTCTTGCACTTTCCCTTCATCTAGGCTGGAAGGTGCAGTGGCTGGAGCCTTCAATAGGGGCTTTGTTGAATTGTTTCCAGGTAGGACTTGCCAAACTTGATCATTCCAGTAGTCTGTCCAGACAAACCTGCCTGCATTGCTTTGAGTGTTGTATAAAAAAACATAGTGGATAAGAGAAAGCTTGTCTTCATTTGCTGTGTATCTTTAAGCTCTGCTGTTTGATTTACGCCTCAGCCTTCGTGATCTTATACTGGAGCTTGTCAGAATGGTTTTGTTGAAATATGATGCTTCATCTAAGCCAAGCCATTTCACAGAGAAGCACTCGTTCTGACAAAGCTGTCAGCCGGAAAGCCTCTGAAGTCTTAGGCTTTCTGATCAAAAGAGGCGAGAGTCTGCCTGCCTCAGTGTTTCTGCTTTGGAAATAGACATTAAATGCAACTTTATTTAGTGGAAAGCTTTTGAAAATTGTTTTAAAAGAAAAAAAAGAAACCAAACAACAAAAAACCCACCTGTTCTCAAGGTAGCTCTTAATGCTCTTGTAACCATGTGCCTTCTTAGGTCCCTCTACCTGTACCTATTTATGCCTCTAAATTCTAAGCTGTTGTGAAAGGCACGTTACTTGTTACTGTTCAGTTACTGCACACTACCAGTCACATTTAAGAGAGCTGAATGGTGTGTAAAACTTCTAAGTAAACACGTGTTTCAGGCATAGGTATTGGCATCTGTAATTTTGTTTTCAGGTGTGATCTTCTTTTCAGCTGTTAATAGATCCAGTGGATTGCCCCTTTTTGAAGACTGATTTTCTGCTGGGTATCTAAATTGATACACTGAAAAGGCAAAGGTGCCATAAGATGAGCTGCATTCAGTTAAAATGCCAGAGTTTGGATGTGTAAATGATCATGCAAGTTTGCCAGAGGAATTATTAACTCTTTATCAAAACTTCTTAGCCACTGTTGTTTTCCATTTGGCTTCTTACATCTGTGGGTGATTTACTATATATGTTCCGTTTTGTGTTTTAGGTTCTGCAGCATGTGCGTCTACCGCTGCTGAGTCCCAAGTTTCTTGTGGGTACAGTGGGCTCTGATCCGCTTATTAAGAGCGATGAGGAATGCCGGTAAATTTGCTCACTGATTTACAGAATTGGATTTTGTTGCATTTGGGTGCCTCATTTGCTTCTGTTTTCTAAAACTGTGCTGATTTTCTGTGGTAAATAGGTGATATCTCACAATTTCCTCTTTTGAAACTGGGTGGAGAAGACATGCAAGAAAGTGTGTACTGCTTGCATAATAGTCAATAGTGTGCCCTAAAAGTGTTTTTGTTCTTTCAAGTTTTCAGTGAAATAGTAAACTTTGAGCGCACAGTTTGACTGTTGGTAAAATAACGTTCAGTGTATTGCTTTCCATTTCATGTTTTTTTTTTTTTTGTTTCTCAGTCACAGCCTTTCGTTACGGCTTACCCCTTGCATGGCATTCGTGACCTCATTAGGACTTAAAAGTAGTTTTTCTATGTCTGCACTTTGATAACTGAATTGGCCTCTGGGATTAAAGTCTGTTATTTCCTACAATGCTAGTGCAGGGAAACTGTAATTTCCTCCTCTTACAGGATGAGTCTCACTTTTTCTAGTTTTGCGGAGTTCTGTATCATCTGTGAAGCACGCAATCTTTCTTGTACTTAATGTAAAAAAGTTCAGGGGGTAGGCTAAACTTCTCTTCCTGAATTCATAGTGGGGGAATTCCACATTTGTAGAGGGAAGGAGGACTTTTTTTTTCCTTTTTTGTTTTATTCAAGGGTTTGGAATATTAGGATTAGTCCAGGTGGCAAGTCATGAATGGATGGACAGTGTGAGCTGGCAAGAGCTGATGGAGAAAATATTCATCCGAAGGGTACTATCTCCATCTATTGGTGATGTGTGTGTATTATGTATTTGTGTGCTTTTCAACTCCTGTTTTGTTCCTAGGCAAAACAACTGGTTGTTAAGTTTTAGCTTGAGGCAGTCTGGGTTATTCTTTTCTGTGTGGTAAGCCTGACAAATCTCTTGTCACAGGTGTTTTTTTATCAGTCTTTTATAGGAAGCGACATCTATTATTAACTCTGGCCAAATATTGATACTGGTCTACTGCTGTCACTGTGTAAATGACTTGTAAACAGCTGATGAGTATTTAGGTGACAGTGCATGTTTTAACTAGAGCCATTCATGCACTTAAGTGATTTCTGAATACCCGAAGTGCATGACTAGTGCTGGCTGCTCTTGCCATTAGTTTTGATTCATACCTTCTGAGCCTGGCATCAGGTGAATTTTTGGCATTAATATTTTCCTGTCATGCACAGGGATCTAGTGGATGAAGCTAAAAATTATCTGCTGTTGCCCCAAGAGCGGCCACTGATGCAAGGACCAAGAACTAGACCGCGCAAACCCATCCGCTGTGGAGAAGTGCTCTTTGCAGGTATGTATAGCTCCTGCTGGCTTAGGTTGGGAGATTCAAGTCTGGGTTTTCTGGTGATAGCGCTTCCATAAGGCCAGTCTTTACAACATATTTCTGAAGTGACCTGTGCATTAATATTTGGAGATGAGTTAACTTGCACTTTCTTACTTGTGTGATTTCTTTGGTGCTATGAATGCCACAGTACTTCCAAACTTACGCTAGTCCTCTTGAAAATCACATTCTGTCCTCTAATTATAGTCCTCAGAATGAGTAACTTGGAGATGGGGCTAAAGCTGACAAAGTCCAGAGGGATTATTGGTACCAGGCACACATACAGTATGTGAGCTCAGTGTGTTCTTATGATGCTATTTCTTGTGTTTGGTTCCTACAGTGGGGGGCTGGTGTAGCGGGGATGCAATTTCCAGTGTTGAGCGCTATGACCCTCAAACCAATGAGTGGCGGATGGTGGCTTCCATGAGCAAAAGGCGCTGTGGTGTTGGAGTCAGCGTTCTGGATGACCTCCTCTATGCTGTGGGAGGCCATGACGGTTCCTCTTATCTTAACAGTGTAGAAAGGTAGGTCTCCATAAGGCCAATGTGCAAAATGTTGACTCTGAAGGTTTAAACCTGGGTGCAGCCTCTTAAAAAATTAGTTCATTTTGCTAGCTATGTTCTTGCTCTGCTGAAATCGTGAAATTTATATTACGCATTATCTACATTTCCTCCTCTTGCGTAGCCTTCAATATCGTATTGGTTTACTGCTGAACTAGGACTTCATGCATAATGGCTTGTGTCCTGTTATCCCCAGCTTAATGAGACGAGGTGTAGCCGTCGGTATAAGGAAGGCATATGTAAAAGATGGGTCTGGGTATAATTGATGGGAGAAGTGATGATCCTGGTTAACCTTATTTGTAATTGCTGGTTTGTTTTTAGCACTGTTGAGGAAGGTGAGGTTACAGTAAGCATTTCTTAGATGTTGAGGGAAAGATCCTAGAATTTTATTGTGGAGTGGTAATTAGAGAATTCAGGAACCTTGCAATCACTTATACAGAAGAAGGAAAATAGGTCAGTTTTAGACCTGTGAAAGACAGAAGTCAAACAAGCTTTGTCAACCTTCCTGTTTCTGGGAGCTGCATATGGCAGTCCCCATGCCTAAAAGCCACATGACTCAAGCACTCCTAGTACTCTCAATCTTGTCCCTGTAACAAATCCAATGAGCTATACAAATATCTCCTTTCTCCTTGAGCCTCTCCTTCTTCCTACATATCTCTTTGCGTATTCCCAGCTTCCCGGTTGGTGACCCTAGTCTTACATCTCCCGTGTCCTGTGCTTTTCTGCTATGCACCATATTTTCTTGTCTCTGGATTCCCAAGTCCATCTGGTTCCTCCATCTTTTATCTCAAAGTGCGGGTCCCAGTGCTGCCTGAGTTCTTGTGTGAGCTGCAGAGAACATACAGCGGAATAACTCTGTCTGCTGTTCTTTGCATAGATACAAGTTGCTGCATGTCAGCCAGTCCCTGGTAACCTGCTGTCTTACAAACCTGAACCTTTGATCTTCAGTTTGAATCACCTCAATGTGCAGTTTGAACATCCCTGGAATAACACGTATTGGGTGCATTATATCACTTCAGGGGTTTTATCCAACTTACAAATAGCTGTGTTGCAGTTTAAGCTCAAGCTAGGCAAGTTTCACTGCCTTAGTAGTTCCCAAGCATGAGAGAGTCTGAAGCATACCTAGATGAGTAATTTGTGCTGTTTGGTGTGGTTTTTTTCTAGGTATGATCCAAAGACCAATCAGTGGAGCAGTGATGTGGCCCCCACCAGCACCTGCAGGACCAGTGTTGGAGTAGCAGTTCTTGGGGGCTACCTCTATGCTGTGGGTGGTCAGGATGGTGTTTCTTGCCTCAACATTGTGGAAAGGTACTTCTTAATTGGGGGGGGTGGGGGGGAAAGTAAGAAAAAAAAAAAGTGGGGCACAGGGAGAAGAGGGTCTTTTAGAAGGCGCAGCTGATGCAGATGAGCTGGAGAGGAGGTAAGTACTGTACAAATCTTACGGAGATTTTTGTTTGGAGAGGATAAGGTCAGTCTTCCTGCCCCTTTGTGAAGATGTCAACGCTTCACTAAGCCTTGGTGTTTATTCTTTTGCCAGGTATGATCCCAAAGAAAACAAATGGACTCGAGTGGCTTCCATGAGCACCAGGCGCCTGGGAGTTGCAGTGGCTGTGCTAGGGGGCTTCCTCTATGCTGTGGGAGGCTCTGATGGGACTTCTCCTCTCAATACTGGTATGCCTTTTGCTCTCCCTTATTGCAGTTATCACTTGTCGTGGTCTTGTTTGTCCTTAGCGTCCTCAGATTGCTGTTGAATATTTTAGACGTCAGTTTGCAGTGTTATTTCTTCTTTAAGTATGACTTTTGCCATACAGTAATTCACTCTCCAGGCTTGTGAGCTTATTACCTGGTTGTGTGTCATTTTTTTCTTTCTTGATGCTGCATTTGGCAGCATGTCCTGAATACAGTACTTTGATCATTTGCATAGCAGTTGCAAGCACATCTTTTTTTCCTGCAGTAGCCCCTTTTCTGCTGTAGGAAGGAAGGTGCGAAGGGTAAAACTACTGCAAGATGATAATGCAGGTCAGTTTGTAGCATTGCCAGCTCCCTCTTGAGTGAAGATGCAGAATGTGATTGACTGCGTAGGGCTGGAGACAGGACAGAGAACAGCAAGCATTCTATAGAAGAAAAGCATTAGAGTGAGAGATAACAAACTGGTTCATCATATTTTTTATGTGTGAAAATTGTAGCCTCTTTACAGCTTGAGCAATACTTTGGATGCAGGTTCAAAAGTGGTAAGCCCTGCTGCCTGCCAGCACTGTTGTCCAAAGATGTGTCATTTTCCTCTGCAGTGGAACGCTACAATCCCCAGGAGAACCGCTGGCACACAATCGCACCCATGGGGACGAGGAGGAAGCACCTGGGCTGTGCGGTGTACCAAGACATGATATATGCTGTAGGCGGCAGAGATGATACAACAGAGCTCAGTAGTGCTGAGAGATACAACCCTCGAACCAACCAGTGGTCTCCTGTTGTGGCCATGACATCCCGCCGGAGTGGAGTGAGTTTGGCTTGGTTTGCTTGTCTCTACTATACATAATCACGTGTATACATAAACACATACAAATCTCTTGTGAGGTTTTTCTCTTGTTTCCTCTGTACCTTCACCTCTCTTCTGTGAGGGGAAAGCTTTGCAAAAAGTCAAAGCTCTTTAGCAAGACCAGGGAATGAAGTGGTGGTTGTGTTGTGCCATAGACAACTGTGTAACATGCCTGAGGATGAGGAAATGGAGTCATTTGAGGGTCTTTTTAATAGTTTTGGTCCCTTATATGGAGTCAGCTAGTTAGGCCTAAAACAGAGGAGTTCTTCAGGTTTTTAGTTGGTGAAGTAGCCATACTTGGTATGAGATACTGTTAGAGAACACTATCAAAATTAGTACCCGAGTTTCATCCTGCAGTCCACTTTGGATGAACTGGGAGGTGAACAAACCTACTTGCCCAAAAGAAAGAGCTGGGAAATGGGATGAATATGTGTTCAGATACAAACATCCAGCCAAGTCTTTTCATTGCCTTGGGATGTGTGTGGGAACAGGGTTTCTGAGCTTTCACTTAGTACATCACCTCTCTTCACTGAATCCTGTGAGTATGGGGAGTGACAGCATGTTCTCATCAACTGCTAATCTTCCTGCTTTCTGTATACGTGTGAGCAAAAGATTAACATACTGTTTTAAGTAGTCATTGTGCTTGGGCAGATGCAAATGTTATGAATATTTATCATTGGATACTGGATTACATAGTAAAGAGTGGATTAATTCTGTCTGTATGTCAGTATTTCAGTGTCTGGTGAGGCAAGTATGAATCATAATTTGAGGAACTACTGGTTTTGGAGACAGAGGATACATATTTATTTCCGTCCTCAAAGCATACAGTACACTATCCAACACTTTACTTTTTAGTTACCAATTAGGCGTTGACTTTTCATGAGCTGCTTCTCTCTTTGCTTTCTGTAGAAACTGTTAAACAGGTGCATCTGTATCTGCAGCCCTCCTGAGTTCTTCCTCACTTCCTCAAAGCCAAAACAAGGACCATTTGACACTGTGTTCTCATCGTCTTTTCTCTGTTATGCCATGAGATGTTTTTGCTGGAAGTGATCTTTCTAAACCACAGAACTGTTTGACATTTCAGTGATTTTGTGTTTCAGCAGAAAGACAAAATGGAAAGGCTGGAGGCCAAGGTGCTTAGAGATGGTCCAAGCTCCAGCCCGAGAGGACCATGCCAGAGGCTATAGTTCTCTTAGTTTAAGCAAGCGTTCCAGGCTGTAGGCTGGTAGCTGTTCTGATGCATGTGTGTCATATTTTGTTAGGAATTTCAGTCCAAAACATAGTAAGTTTTATCTGATAAAAGCTTAGGTTCTCATGTATCTATTATCACACAAGCATTTCTAGTTGTTGTAGCTGGTAATAAGGTGAATGTTCTGCTTTTTCTTTGACAGTCCCTATTTTGAGATATATTTAACTTTTAATGTCTTGCTATTTTTAGGCTATTTTGTATGTCCCTTTTTTCCCCCGAAAAACCCTCTATTGCAGACTTCCCTTTCACCAAACATGGTTATTAAGTCCTTTTATTAATGTTTTCATTTTAATCCTTCTTTTCAGGGAATCCCAGGGAATCCCAGCTAATCTGTGGCGGTTGTTTTGCAGGTTGGCCTGGCAGTGGTGAACGGACAGCTGATGGCAGTGGGGGGTTTTGATGGCACAACGTACTTGAAGACCATTGAGGTGTTTGATCCTGATGCTAACACGTGGAGGTAACTGTTAAGTTTGTGAAGCAATCAAATAGTGATCTCCTGCTGGAGCTGTACCAACCAAATTAGAAATGTGATGAACACCATGGTGTGGTAGCCAGCGTAACATTCACAGTGTGGATCGTTGGTTTTCATGAAAGCATAAGAAAGAGAATCACATTTTGAAAAATATCCCAATATTCCCATGTCTCTGACTATGGCAGTTGAGAAGCATTTTCTTGCGGATTTCTGCTTGAATTACAGCCATAGACTCGATTTTAAGTAAAATGCAAGTTTTCCATAGTTTTCCCATCTGAGTATCACAACAGATTTAATCAACACTTTATAAATACCACTGCATCTTTTGCAGGTAGGAAAATGGTGTATAGATAGGTTATTGAGACACAGGGAAAATAAATTATTTAACAGGCTTTTTGGGTAGCAAGCAAAAGGTCATACCAAAACCTCGTTTGTTTTTAAGTGCTGCTTTTGAACATAACAAAAATGGACCACTCTGAGAGACATATGCCCCTTCTGTTTATTTTGGGCAGAGTCTCTCCTGCTTCCCAATAAAACTAAGATTGCCCTTAACAGAAGGAGCTCACAGTCATTATGTAGAATTCGGCCTACTCATTTTTTGCTTTCAAGCTGAGGCTCTGATATCCAAATCCTTTTGGAGGAGCTGAAACAGAACACATCAAGCATATGATGTTTTTCCCCTTTAAATCTGCAGGACAGCAACTAGAAGAATTTAATCTGAGAGAAATAATATGAAATTGTTGATCAAAACCATGTACTGAGCAGAAAGGCTATTTTTTCTTTTCTAGTCATAACTACACTTGAAAGCAATTGCTTGTGTCTTTATTCCCAAATCTAATTAGTATCGCATTTCAAGCTCCTATCTGTATTCTTGCTGCTTTAGTAATCTGGCAGGGGTGGGGAATAGGAAGAAATTAATGTCCTTATTCCTTCCAGCCTAGTAATACTAGTAGATTAACCCTTTCCCTATGGGATAAGCTGTCATCAGAAGCAGTGGAGGAACTTGCCCTTGTTTGTTGAGTTATGGACGACACCTTTGGAACTGCAGAGAAAACCAGTTGAGTAGAGAGTAATATGTACTTCATATTCCTTAGCTGAATGTTTTCAGCTACTTTCAGTGACAGTAACAGTAATAAGATGTCTAGAGTCGGGTGTTACTGCCTGGACTAGCATTCACAGAAGTTTAGGAGGTTATTCAAGGTATTAGCTTGTGGGTTTTTCCTCCCACTGCATTCAATATAGCTGATCAACATCTGTGGCCTTCTCTTTCTTTTGTTTGCTGAACTTCTTGCTCTATGAAGGATATTTTTTATTTGTGTAGCCTGACGAAGGAATGCTTCCAATGCAATTCAGGATTAACAAATGGCATTGGTAGGAGTTGCTTGGAGGACTTGCTTCTCCTCTTTCTGATGGCAGACTTCAAGTGGCACAGAGGGGAATATGCAGCTGACGTGAATAGGATGCTGGAGTCTATAGGGATCAGATTTCCATATGAAATGCAGGCACCATTTCAGTACCATATTTTGGAGAAACAGATGGTGCTTGGGATGTGTTACATCTTTGTTACATGAGCTGAATTTAGGGTATTAGAAATATAAAAGAAATTAGTTGAATTGTAAGTAGCAAACCTATCCTTGCTCTTGCCTTAGCCAAAATGTAGCCCAAGGTCAGCTACAGCCTGCGAAGTTCTTTTCTATCTTGCATATTACCAGACAAGGAGAAAGCAAGTGATTACTCGAGTAGCAGAAAACTGCAGTGTCAAAACAAGAAGCACTTTCTATTTTGAGAGAGAAGGCATGATCAAATACAGCTGTTTTTCGTGGAAGTCTATAAAATGACTGCTACCCAACTGACTTGTCATGGTCTGCTTTAACCAGAAGTTAACGATGGTGTAATTGTGCTTACAAAGGCTGGTTCAGTCTTTCCCGTGGTAGCTCCTTGAAGGAGCTGAACCAGTGTGACCACTGAAACCTTGTCTTTGCAGGTTGTATGGCGGGATGAACTATCGGCGGCTGGGAGGAGGAGTAGGTGTTATCAAAATGACACACTGTGAATCCCATATATGGTAAGCATCAAGAGGGAGGGAGACCCCTTGGTTCTCATTCCTAGAAAAACTGAAGAGACTTGTTGACACTGGACCTCCTTGCAGCTTTAGTATGCACGGTCTAGATCCAATGTAACTTTGCCGGTGACTCTTTCTATGGAATTACAAAAATGACTTCTGTGAGAGTGTGCCCAATGGGAGACCACGTTGTCAGACTCCAGGGAACCACTGGACAAAAGTATAAGTGTTGTTGCTTATGTCCATATTTTTTCTAAATAGTCTACATTTTTGAATAAACCAAACTGTAAAAGTTATTGTAGCGTAAACAATGCTGACGTAGAGACCACGTGCTTATACTGGGAGTCTGGCAAGGAGGCGGGTTTCCTGCTTTCCCTCCTGCTGTGAGCAGTGGATGTGGCAGCTGTGTGGTGGGTGAAAGAGGAAAGTGATACAGAAAACATTGCTTTTGCCTTATTTACAGAGAGCTTCAAAAAAGTACTTGACCTGCAAGGTGCCACCTTTGCACAGAAGCTTTTCTGTGCACAGAGTATATTTATTTTTTCATTTAATTTGTATCATCTATTTTCTTTGTATCGCTCACAGCGATGATTCCAGCTTTTTATATTACGTATATATGTATGCATATATATATATGTATATGTGCGCGCGTGCGATTTGAGTTTTGACAAGCTGGTGGGTAGGGCAGGGCTTTGTCCTGCCAGCTATTGTGGTTCCAACCCTTGTGGTATGTTTTAGGGTCTCTTAGAGTACAGGAGAGCTATGAGGATGGGTGCCCTGACTATCTTTTCAGTCTTGCTGGAGGCAAGAAGTAGAACTGGAACTCTCATCTATCGACTGAATCAGTGAAGTGCCCAAAAAAGGGTGAGAGTGAAAAGGATTTCAAATGATGCCTTTTTACTGTACAGTGTATGGTACAAAAGTTCAGCTTTTGTCTCTCCCCTCCCCTGTATATGAACCTAGAAACAACTAGTTGTTGCTTACTTATAAAAATCTTTTTCTCACGTCGCCTGCTAGATATTGGTTCTTGTCTGAAGGTGGGATGCAGGTATCTGTTAATTCTGACTAGCCTAGATCAACACTCACTTCTCAGGTTCTTGCTGGAACGCTAGACCCACAGTCGCAGTCAGCTCCTGCTGAAAAAAGCTTAGACCAGCATCACCTTAGCTGCCCTCCTGCCTCTTGTCTGTGTCTTTAGAATTCCTGTTGTGAAACAATGACCATGATGAGATGGTATCCTCCCTTTTAGTGATTTTTATGTACTTTGCCTGTGTGTGTTTAGAGCAGGGAAAGGTATGAGGGTCATTAAAGAGTTTGGAGGGGAGGGACTATTTGCTGGCACTGGGAGTAACTGTCATATTTCGGTGACTGCAGAGGTACCCAGGGGTGGGGGGAGAGGAAGGAGGAACTTTAGACTCAAAGGTTCTGATACGTTTGTACTGTAATTTCTATCTAGTATGAAAGAATGACCTTTTGCCCCTGATATAACTTTGGACCTTACCAAATCTGACTTCTAAAACAGTAAGAGGACTGTAAATTCTTGGGATGAAAAAGGCAGTGCTGACATCTTAAGTTCTTTAACTTCATAGTTTCATTCATGTAACTCAGATTTTAATGTGCTTGAATATAGTAAAAATTACATTACAGTAATAAATGGGTCATTAAAACTTTTTTAAAAGCCCCTTTTCCCCTAAAGGTTGGTATTCTTGTGTTTACATATGAAGATCATTTGCACCTTTACAAGGAAAACAAGTATTCTGTAAACAAATGTTTACATGTATCATTTATGCTTTTTTCTAGCATGAGTAACTTGTATAAATAGTGCTATCTTAATAAATTTCTTCTATGCTGTTCTTCGTTTGTTCCTTTGGGTGAAAGCAGTGGACTATGCTTTTGTATAGTTTGTGTGGACACAGATGTTGGGGTGTTTTTTTTTTAGATACTAGTGGCTTAAAATTCTGCTGTTTGGTGTTATCCTCCATTGCTTAGAAGCACATCATTCAGAACCAGCTTTTTCTGGAAGAAAGTATCTGTGCTATCTAGCTAAATCTAGCTCTGTTCACCTAACTGCAGTTATCAATTGAGGGCTGTACTCCAATTTGCTGGTAAGCATGTTAAAAAAAAAAAAAGTAGCTTTTCATTCCTGCAGTACCTTACAACTAGAGTGTAGTTGATACCGCACATACGTAGCAAAGCATCACTCTTGCAAGCTGAGTATGGCTGTAGGTCATACACATACTCTGCTGGAGTTTCATATGCTCTTAGTCTGTGTTCTTAAGGCAAGGAAGAGGTTAAAAGAGACTACATAGAATTTAGTTTTTTAGAAACTATTTATGCAAATTTGTTGGAAAGATTAGATTTAAAACAGCCATGGGTGTAACAGTCCTGTTTTCAAATCAAATACAGGCGATGGTTACGTCAGACCTCCTACTCCTGCTTTACCCACTGTTCCTTTGAGTCAAGATAGCAAACTTTGTCTAAGATGTTTTATAAAAGGAAACTAAAGCACCAGAAGTGATAGTTTAAAATAGCTGCTGAGCTGTCACGACCTTCAGAAGATTGCCTAGTTGCTTCTACCAGGGTAAGAGTAATCACTTTACAGACTGCAAACTTTACTAAGCAAAAATAATCCATCTTCATCTCATAAACAAAACCTAAAACCAAGTCCATGTTTCTTTGCTTAATTCTAAAAATAGATTATTAAAAGTAGATTAGTAACTAGGCATGTAATTAGGTCATGTTAGGGAGTTACATAGCTGGTTCATTTCAGTGTTGACAGCTGACACACAGATCCTAAAATTTTGGGGTTTATGCAAAGAAGGGAAAAGTTGCATCCCTCCTTTGGGGGAATGTCACAGCACAAACTTATCAGACCTTAGAGATGCTGCACAAATGTGAAGCCATTACAAGTGAATTGTATAGGAAACTAGACTTTAAATTTTGCTGCTCACAGAATTATTTATTAGGTAAGAAGTTTAGTCAGGTAAGCTGTAACTGCAAACAAGCACTATACAAGTATATACTTAATTGGGCACAGATGGCCTTTACTTTGCTCAAGACCAATCTATTGGCAAAAGATGACAAGTACTTTATTTAGCAGAGCAATATAAAAATCTTAAGACTTAGCATGTACTTATTCTACTTCCTTAAGCTATAGCCAGGCACTGTCCACTAGCTCTTTCAACTCCTACCTGCTATAGAAGGGAGAGATCTAGTATAAAATTTTAGCACCCATAACTCCAGCCCCGAGGGCTCTCTGGCCAAAAAGATTACATCCAAGACTACAAACATCAGGCAAAGCATAGTAAATATTTGGCTTATATGCAGACCTCAATTTCCTATGTATTAACTTGTCTGAGAGGCCCAACAAGCTGGACGCACAAAGCAGTTGTCAGTCTCGTGCTGTTCACCTTAGCCCAACTGGGACATAGATGATGACTTTATGACTGTTACCAACTGACTGTAGCAACTTAGAAAGGAGGTTAGAGACCTGGATTTCTTGCCCTGGGTTGTACAGCATGCACCCTTTCTTGCGTGTGCTTGACTTTGCATTTTAGACTGCCCCGAGAGTAGTCACAGTTTAGGCTAAGGTTAAGGTCTGTATAGCTTAGGCTATCTAGTTATGTGAAAAGCAACTTGCTCTTTGAAACAGAAATACCCATCAATAACTTGCATTCAAGAATTTGCAAAGTTTATTTCCTAGCCCCTGGCTGATACCTACGCATAAATGAACGGAGTGACTATGATAAAACAAAGGTGCTTAAGAAGCTATTAGAAGTTCATACTGTAGCAAAGGTAAAATGTCTGCTTGTCTTTGCTGGGAATGATGTTGAATTACAGCTAGCTACAGTGTTGAGCATAGGAGTTAGAGTCCAACTTTGGACAGCCAGCATGAAAGGAAAGAAGGTGCTTCAGGAGTGAGTTTCCAATCGGTTTCTCAGCATACATCTTCCAACAGTAACCCTTTATAGCATGAAGACTTGCTGAAATGACTTTCACTGTATCTGAGAGATTGCTAGTTCTGTCAGCAGCATCAGCACTCCAGATAGGTATTTGCTTTGTAGAAACTGCAAGAAAGAAAAAAAAAAAAAAAAAAAAAAAAGCACGTCATAACCCTTAAATGGTTGGAAACCAGTTACTTAGTGTTTCATGTGATTAGTCAGCTTCTCTGTTGTTTGCAAGGTGCCTTTGTTACTGTTTTGACCCTGGATACAGAGAAAACACCATGCCTACATACTGCTGCTTTCAGAGCCCTTGGACTTCTGCTCCTGTCCTATGTGAAGCAGGGTACCTGAGAAATGCCCTGCTCCTACTCCAGCTTCTTGGAAGGTGAGAATCCTAGCACTTCTGCTCCTTCCGCTACCTCCCTGCTTCTGTAGGAAGGGCAGGAAGGAGACTATGCCAGTTTCCTTCAATACCCCTGTTTTCTCATACTGAATATATGTCTGTCTTGAACTCATTATCCCCATTATGGAAGAGCCATAACTGAGTTTACACAATATGTATTCAGGGAGAGAACCCTTCTCTAGAAAGCCTATGCAGTTGAGTATCTGTCTTTACTTCCCTGTGATACAAAAAGTTGTTTCAGCCACTTTTGAACTACTGCACATAAAAAGAGGCAATGTAACACTAACATTTAGTGGTTTACTGTTGTCCTACCAAAGGCTGAAATTGTTAAGAACTGATTCCCAGCAAAGCTAATTTTCTTTCATTTGATGTACTCGTGCTCCAGGAAAGAGGTGCGTGAGTGGGGTCCCAGTTGTAGCCTCTAACATTCCCTCTGTACCCAGAACAACGAAGTAGCACATCATGGACAGACTAAATTTAAGCAATTGCATTTACACAAACTGTTCTTCAATTCAGAAGACCATATTGCATTCCTTGAAGAAACTTCAGGAAAGTTTAATCCTCCATGGTTTTAAAGCATATTACAGATACCTCTATAGGGAGACCAGCACCTTTATGTAAAGGATTAAAAGTGAAGTAGTTCTAAGCAAGATGTTTTGACTCTTAAGATCATCCAGCTCTTAGCATGCCACACACCAGTTATTTCTATATAGCAGGTTTATTATAGTCTTCTGTCTATGTGTTAATAACTGCAATAGAAAGCTAATGAATTTCTTTAGAGGTTTTTGAATAAGTTTGGGATCTTTTTAAGACTAAGTTTTGGCCAATGGGCAAAGAAACTTTCCTGTTCGTACTGCAGCTAGTACGCTTATTTCTGGCCCAAGGCTAGTGTTAGTAGCTTCTGCTGCAATACAGTAGTAAAACACTGTATTGATAGCTGCCCCCACTCCAGAACTAATTGTGACTAATAAAAGCTAAGGGTTTAACAACTTCTTGTAGGGAATTATGCATAAGAAACATGAAACCTTCATTTTTAAAAGTGAGGCATTTCTAGACAGGTACAGCTCTTTTTTTTTTTTCTGGCTACTTAAAAACCTCACCTTTATAATCCCCTCACAGTGTGCTGAGGCAATTGCTGTAGAAACTTTCACCAGTTTTGTAGCTGATAAGTGGATCTTAAAGTGTCTGTGGAAGTGAGAGTAAAGGCAGTCCATAAAAACATCCACTTCTTCTTGAGTGATCTCTCCTGGAGTTTTTTGCACTGTATCCCACAGAGCTTTTGCGTCCTCGGGATGAATGGCATATGAAATATCCAGAGGGTAGGGCAGGCAGGGGGCAGAGAAAACGAGTTCCATGGCAGATGTGGTTTTGTCCACTTGGCATCCAGTCCACATTGCTGCCATCCAACTGAGATTGAGAGGGCTGATGGCTAAACGGCGGAAGCAGCAGTCAAAAGTCTTCTGAAACCAGCTTCCAACAATGGAGGTGTATCTCTCTGCCCCGTTCGCAAGAAACAGAGGTAAACAAGTGAAGTCCTCTGGCAGGTTCTCGGAGAGATGATCTCCGGACACACAGCAGAAGCAGCCCGACCATACCAGTTTCTCTTCCGAGTTTTTTGGGGAAGCTGGTGATCTCAAAGAAAGCTGGGATGGAGAAAAGAAGCATTTGAATGCTACAGAGTTAGTTTGACTTTTTTTAGACAAAGATGGTTTTTGTTTTATAATTTCAAGTGTTTGGTATTTTTCACAGGACCTCTCATGCAACATTCTTTCCTATAAAGCTTGTACAGTTATTCAGTCTATCCACTCCATCCCTAAAAGATGTGTGGAATTCTACTGAAAACAGCGGGAAGAGCACTTTTTACTTCATTAGGAACAGCCCCGAAATCAGAGTTTACACTGCTTAATTCAGAAAAGCCAATCCATAGTACATCCTGTAACTACTGCCATACTGAACTTAGCATTTCAGTAGCATCTTTCACTTGAGGCAAACATTTCAGGAATATTAATTAGACTCAAACTATGTCCAGGAGGTAGGATTATACCAACTTTATCCAAGAAGTTAAATTACCCGTCCAAGTTCTTGCAGTAAATTGACTGCTGAGATAAAAAATTAGAGGATGGCTCCCTACAGTCTTACACTGATCTTATCAAAGAGTTGAACTCACAGGTGTAATTAAACACATCAATTGCATATGAGATGTTCTGTTTGAGGTGAAATTAGGCAGGACTCTCTTTTATTAAGTCTCAACAGATACTACAGCAATTATTCCATACAACCAGGGTTTAGCATATCAAAACTGCTAGGAAGCCTCCTTACCTGCACGAGAATTGCATCCTGGTCTCGGTCACTACCTTTCAGGTCGGGAATGGTGGAGACAGCCACTTTGATGTCCAGCTCAACCCCCACTTCCACCGCCAGTCCCTTCTGCTTTTCGGCAGCGATAAAAGCACTAAGCAGCCGAGCGTAATGCTTCAGGCGAGCGTTAGAGAACCCGTACAGAGGGGTCACGCTGTATAAGGTCCATTGCTTGCGCAGCAGAAACGCTGTTTTCTGGGGATCTGCGTTATGCTGGGGGGGGGGGAAGATAATTAATAAAATAATATTAAAATCCAACAAACGAGGATAGCTTCCCCCTTCAGGGCTTGTAAAGGGACCCCCAGCCGGCACGGCCCGCCTCTGTACCGGAGCAGGGGCGGTTTTCCTGCATGGCAGGGCCGGCTGAGGGGACCGCTAGGCCCCGCCGCCTTTGCCCCGGCCCTACCTGGGAGCGCGGCGTCGGCGGCGAGAGCAGCTGACCGCCGTAGCTGAGCCCGAGCCTCCCCTGCGACCGCCTGAACGGCGGTCCCCGCGACAGCCGCCCGACGTTGTGCAGCGCCCGCCCCGGCCCATCCACCGACTCCATGGCGGGCGCCGACCCCACCGCTCCCCGCCCGGCGCCGTTTGAACCCCNGCGGGGCGGTGCCGCCCCCGGACGCCATGTTTGTGGGGGGCGGAAGCGGGGGAAGGAGGTGGTGAGAGGTTCCTTTGGCCTGGCCGCTGCGCCGCGGGTCAGGGTGAGGAGAGCTTCCCCCAGTGGGTCTTACCGTGAGGTGACCCGCTTGCTGTAGCCAGGGGCCTCCCCACCGCTCCCGGCCCTAGCCGCAGGGTCTCCGCTTCCCGCCGGTGGCCCAGGTCTCCCCCGGGAGATGGGGCTTCGGTGCAGGGCTGAGGCTCCGCGGATGGCGCTTTGCCTCATGCGTCTTTATTTTTAACGACTCGTGGGTTTCTGATTCAGGTCCAGGCTGCGAAATGGCCCTTTCCCGATTGCTGCGGCCCCTGCTCAGGGCGCTGCCCCCACTAGCCCGGCCGGGCTGCGGGCGGGCCCTGCACCGGGCGGCCCCCATCCCGGCACCGGCGGCTCCAGGTGAGAAAGAAGCGTTTGTCTTGTCTCTGCCGCCGCCTCTTCTGGGGTTTTGGCAGTTTTTGGTTGGTTTTTTTTTTTTCCCTCTCTGGGACCAAGGTCAGAGTAGTCTGCAGAGAAGTCTAAAGGCACACTCACGATGATAAACTCTTTTCCCTGGATCACTTTTTAAAATGTCGTCTTCAAATCACGTTTTTGTTTGACTGATGGCATCTCACAGTGAATTGTGATCCAAAATATATAAAAATCAACTTGTTTAATTTTCTTTTTTTTTTGAGCTTTTACTATGCTTTTCCCCCCCTTTCTTCTTTCTCCCTTTTCCCCTTTTCTTTCTTCTGTAGCCCACAATCTGTAAGCAACAGGGGTAGCTGAATGCCTAACGTGAAAACAAGCCTTCTTGCCCTCTGCCTTACTCTTTACAGCCTTTAGCCTGTGATGAAGGTAGCAAGGGAGACTAGTTTGTATAATTGTACACAAATATATATGTCTAGGTAATAGCATCCTTCAAACTTTTTCTTGCAAGCTGAAATGCTAGCATGTTTTGTAAGTGGTGTGCTTGGTTTTACAACTAAGTCGCGATGCCAGGCCTGCTGCGGTCTGTGGAAAGTCTTCTGTGGTCATGGTTCAGGCCTTGTATCAGTAGTTGCAGGCAGGAATCTGTTCAATTTACACCCACATGGTGGGTGACAGTATGTTTCAGTCTTGGCTTGTCAAGCCTCCTTTCTGCTGTGTCTTCTAGATTCAAATGTGGAACTGTCAGCATGCCTCAGGACTGATTTGCAGCTTTCCCTTCTCTTGCCCCTGAAATTTACAGGGCAACAGTGTGCAACAAGCCTGTGTTCAGATTTCTGTATGAAAGTTTGACTGAGACAGAGAAATAACACCTCTTAAAAACTTGTTTAGCATTATTTCATGTCACATTTATGTCCTAATGTCTTACAGCAGTCGTATTGGGGGGCATGTGGAGTAATTTCATTGTATATGTCTGAATTATGTTGGGGCGTGGTGGGGAACTCTGTTTTGTCTTGCTTGTCTGCAAAAGGCACAAAAGAATTTATTATTTTTATTCAAGACTTCAATAGTTTCGTCACTCGGACCAACACTTGTGGAGAGCTGCGCTCTGCTCACGTGGGGCAAGAGGTCACACTGTATGGATGGATTCAGTATCAAAGGTAAATGCGAACCAAGGTGAAAACAGATATGCTTATTTACCAAATCCAGTGTATGCTCTAGGCCTGGATTCAAACTTTTTTTACAGTTCAGGTTACTTTTTCATATCCTGCAGTAGTCACTTCTGAAGTGAATAAAACAGTTGAGAACCATGCCAGATCAGGATTTAAAATTTCAGAGTTTCATACAAATGTTAATTTATCCTCAGGACAGTGCTGTAAAGCAGTTATATATTATTACCCTTGTTGTATATGAGATAAACAAGTAATATAGAATATTTATAGCAATTCTAACAGCTGTAAGCAAATAATTTCTTTTATATAGTGTCCTTAAATTTTAAGCAAACAATGTTGTTTGTCTTTTCAACTACAGGATCTAATGATGCCATTTTAGAGCATGCAAAATTTGCTTAAAAAAGAAATGCTAAAAATAGTAAGCAGAGGATAAAATGTTAATTCCAAGAGTTTGCTATAGGTGGCGTGATATAATCACTCCTAATGGAGTTCAACATTTTGTAAATGTAGGGTGAAAAGCATGTCTACAGCAATGGAGATAGGTCCTGTGGCTTTGATGAAATTACTTTGTATCAAAAGTCGTGTTTTGCGTTTTACGATCCAAAGGCTGCTTTTTATCCAGCATGGTTCTGCAGTGATGGTCTGCACGGATTTTTTCGGTTTTTTTGGAGATCCTGAGCATCTCATCTTTTAACAGCCATGCGTGGAGTTCCAGGAAACAGAGTTAGGATTGTTGCGATGAGATCGTTGCACTCTTGCTTTTAAAGACAGAGCGTGTTCCATTTGACACCTTCTTGATGGATTAAGTATGATCGTAGCTGTCTGTACTGTGGCTGGAGAGATCAAGATTTATGATTCTGGGTCTAGGAGTGTGGCTTGTTCATGTGAAACTTTTTTATGGGGCCAGTGTTCCCCTTCTTGTTTTGTGGTTGGATTTTTTTTTTTCTGTATCCATGTGAACTTTAGTTTTATTGCTCATCTAAATGTGTTTATCTGAACAATATTTCCCAGAAGGAAATCACACGTGTTCAGAATCTCTTCTCTGCATGGATTAATGTTCAAATTAAAATCCTGCCTCTCCTGGTTATTTACACATTGTCTGTGGCTGGGCAAAATCTGAAACGAATTGTTCAGATTAGATTCAGATGTGGGAAAAACATCTGTACATACATTACTTGAAAGTGCTTTGAGATTAGTCACAAGGTACAGAAAGTAGATAGTTGCCATGTGCTTTGGCTTAAAAAGCAGAAGACGACTGAATTATTGAAAAAACTTTTTTCTAATGTGTTTTTTCATGGATCAGGCAAGGCCTGTTTCTTGTTCTGAGGGATTTCCAGGGGCTGACCCAGATCATCATTCCACAGGATGAGGTAAGTGCTACCAAAATATGAGTTTCTATTCTTTTTTTTTCCTTTGGTAGCTTGGGTCCAGGAGACCTGGAAAGCAGAATGAAGTACTTTGTCAAACTGAGTGCTATGACTCACAAGTAGATTTAAGCCTTATGAGAGCCCTGATCTGACACCGCAACAGAAACATTAATGCTGTTTCCTCTGGAGTGATCTCAAATTCAAACGAGCCATTAAGAAATGAGGCCCTTGAGCATGGTGCGTTTGTCCTGCTCTTCGAATTTCAGTGTGACGTTGTCGTCTTTTTGCAGGCACATGCCCATGTGAAGAAGCTCTTGTCTAATGCCCCAGTGGAGTCTGTTGTGCGAGTGACTGGAATTGTGACCCCTCGGCCCCCAGGGCAGGAGAATCCGGTGAGGATGTTGGAGTCTCTCAGGGGTTTTATTTCTTGTGGAAAAGAGCACTGGATAGTAGAGTTATGGTGGGTTTTGTGTCATAGCTTTGATATGATAATGTGAGGTGAAATAGCTGCTATGAATTAAGTTGTATTCCAGCTCTTTGAAAGGATAATGGCTGGCTTTTTCAGGCTTTCAAAGTGTGGTTGAGAATTTCTTTTTCTTGAAAATAAGTATTGTCATCACAAGTTCCACAGCATGTGATGACCTATTTTTCACTTGGAATAGATTTTGCTGTTCTCATTATATAGGAAACAGACTGAATAATTTTTTAATGTTACGCATTCCTCAGCTCTCACTGTAATTTGCCATAGATTAATCTGTCAGGATTGTACGTATCCTGTTGCTGGCAGGCCTAAAAAGAGAACATGGATTTATGACTGTAACTTTTTTTGCTCTGACTGCTTATAGGTGTCCATAAAGAATGCAGCCTTCAAGCGATGGCTTTATTTCTTTTAATCATTTTTCATTTTGTTGGAAGGTTGTATATACTTTCCCCTGATAAACAGGAAGAGTTCTGTAGGATCAAATGAACTTTGATGTGGCACAGTGCTAAGTGGGGCAAGCTGTCTGTTCTCCCTTGGCATCTAAGAAAAAGACGGCTAGTTCTGAGAACTGGTGTACAGAACTGGAAGTTCTGAGAAGTTCCTTACAAGTTGCCTTTTTTTGACTTGTACTGAGGACTGACAGTGATGCCGCTAATGCACACTAAAATCTATACTGCATGGTGTCATTGAAGCTAATGGAACTAGTATTTTGTCCAAATGCATGTGCTGTAGAAGGGTCTGTGCCTGACTCTTCCTCTGTGCTCAGCATGTCCTTCAAAGAGAAGGCAAAGGAAAAGTAATTGCACTTCTTGTAGAGATCAGAATGCTACTGGGAAAGAACATGCCATCTTTGGTGAGGGGACTTGTGTTTTTCTGAACAGAAGGACAACCTAGGAGAAATCTGTCCTTGAGAGAAGTTTGCTGAGTTATATTGTGGTAGAAGGCAGGGAGGATAATCACATGGGTTTCTTTTTTACTCCTGACCATCTGTGAAATACCTTTGTCCAATTGTTTTCCCTAAGTTTTGAATCTTTTTTTTTTTTTTCCCCCTTTTTATTCCAGAAAATGCCAACAGGGGATATTGAAGTGAAGGCGGAGACTGCAGAGATCCTAAACTCCTGCAAGAAGTTACCTTTTGAAATCAAGGATTTTATCAAGGTGTCCACATTTTTTCTTGTTTTTTTTTTTTTTTCTTTTTTTAACTAAAGTGATGGCTTTTCAATCAATTGCGAATTTGCCCAGGGTGATGTCAAAACATGTGAGAGCTTTGGCTGGTTCTCCCAGCTCTGCTTTGGGGGAAGGATGGTATTTAAAATAGGGGTGCTGCTTGTTAGCATTGAGGATGTATTTCTAATTTGAGTTAAGCAGAAAACAAAGCTTGAATGATTCCAGTGCACAAGGTTTTCCAATATCACTGTAAGAACAGATGGTAAAGGGAAGAGTGAAAGAAATCAGGCTATGCTAGCTTTTTTGAGAGTGTGAAACAGAACCTGCCAATGCACTGCTGTGTTTTAAGGCCAGGGAACTTAGTCTTATCTGGACAAGGAGCTAGTCAGCCAGAGGATTTTCTTCATCTGTGAGTACACAGTCTTAAAGAGGTTAGTTTTAGTGCAGGCTCTGTGGTATAGGAGTGGCTGTTAATCACTGTTATCACTTGTTAATAGAGGGTATTCTCTGTGCCATCGAAACTGTGGCTGATACATAGGTGTTGCAATTGGGAGAACTGGGTCCTGGACAATTTACATCATCTGCAGTGCTTTAGTTTTCCTGGCTGTTGTTCCTGTCTGTATGATACTACTCCTCTGCTTAAAAATTGCAAGTAGGATTGCTACAGTCTGTTGCAGTGGACTGAGAATAAGGAAGGCTGAAATCCTGAGCTTATTGAGGCAGCACTTAGCACAATAAATGTCTGTCTGTTTTGGATTGTTTTTTTTTTTTTTTTAAAGTAATTGTGCATGGAAGCACTCTCAGTGGCTAATGTTTGTCTGTGTAGGTTGTGGCAATAGAGCGGCATCCTTTTTTAGCTTCCCCCTTTTGTCCTGTGGCTTTAGGAGCAGCTTCATTGGACACGCAATTTGAATTTTGTCTTTTAATCCTAATTATCTCTTCTCTTCAGAAATCAGAGGCCTTACGGATGCAGTATCGCTACTTGGACTTGCGTAGCTTCCAGTTGCAGTATAACCTGCGTCTGAGATCACAGATAGTGATGAGGATGCGGGAATATCTCTGTAACCTCCATGGTAAGAAAAGTGCTTGAAGAACAGCGTGCAGCAAATAAAATTTTAGCCCTCCCTTCTTCTGCTTCCTATTGCTGGGAAAGATTGCCAATCAGCTTGCTACTCCAAACTGGTCCCACTTAGCAAGGACATGTCTGCTTCCAGTGGGGCCTTTAGAGGGATACTGGAAGGCCTGAAGAACAACATATGTTGAAATCTCTTAGCAAGCTACAAACCAGTTGTTTCAAATGACCTACATCCAATGAGAAAAGGCCTTTTGTAGGTAGTTTCCCTCTTTTGGTCACCTAGCTTGAGGCATGTCAAAGGAATGGTTTTCATATGGGGCTTTTGCTTATCTAAAATCAGGAAATCCTTTCTGGAAAAGCAAAGCCTAGTTCAAAATGGATAGAGAATTAGCAATTTTTCAGGCTATATAGAGTCCTCTGTTAACAACACTCCTGGCAGGACATCAGGGTAGCTCAGAGCCTTTAAATCTGTCATTACACAAGTTATTCTTAGAGGCAGCAAAATCTGTAGATTTTGGAGAGGCTACATGGTGTGCTGATTACCTATTTTGCTGACTAACTCTACTCTAGCTTACTTTGTGTCATACTAGTTCTCCCTGCTCTCAGCATATTCTGTGTCTGAAGCATGTGTTTGTTCCTCAGGGTTTGTGGATGTAGAAACTCCAACGCTCTTTAAAAGAACGCCAGGGGTACGTATTCTGTTAGAATTGCATTTTAGCCTCCTGTGATTGCGTAGGTTGCATGATTGAATTATTGTCAATTGCCAGTCGGCCTTCATTGCAGTTCCTGCATTAAGTAACAATGAATGTGGAAATTTCTGATATGATACATGGATCCTTTCTAAAGTAGAGACTATGAAAGGGAAGAGGCGATATCTTTTGTCTTAATTTTGAACCTTCAGATGAATAAAGCTTCTGTCTTGTAGGGTGCATGTTGAATGCAAGTCCTGTCCTGGGATGGCCAGATTATAAAACTAAGAAACTTCCTCTAAGCACTGTTTCCCCAGCATTTATCTCTTAACTAGTAGCTTACTGCAGTGACGCTACTCCAGTTATTTTAATTTATGAGTTTATATTCCTTTCTTTCATTTCAAAAATAATCACAGAGAAGAGAAGTGTAGCCCAGGAATTGTTGATTCAGCTAACACATGGAGTTCTTGCATTTAAACCCCTGGCTTGGATGGTGTATTGTTATGCGTTAGTCTCTCAGAGCAGAAGGTGGAGAATCCTCCTTTGGGATATTTTTGACCAAGTTGATTAACAAATTTATTTTTTTTTTTTAAGTGTAAGGTATGAACAGCCATTTCCTCACAAGTGGGATTTCATAATGGGGAAAATAGGTCCTTTCCTCTTTTTATTCTAGTCTGTGCTCTCTGCCAGGAATTGAGGCCACTTATTTGCTTAACTATGTAAGCTTTTCTTTCTGATGCTAGGGAGCCAAAGAATTCCTTGTGCCCTCGAGGGAAGCAGGCAAGTTCTACTGTCTGCCACAGAGTCCTCAGCAGTTCAAGCAGCTCCTCATGGTTGGAGGCCTGGACAGGTAAGAGTTTCTTGGACTCTCGTTCTCTTCATGTCCTGTCCAGGGTTTGCTTGGTTTGATCTGTGGAGTTGTAGATACTTCCCAAAAAACATACTGACAAAGGTTTTGTGTTTTGAAGAGGGATCAGTAGTACTTAGTACTTTTCAGCTAGGCCAGGCCCTTTACCCACCAGCAATAGTGCCTCCCAGTAAGAGGAGATGTATTCTGTTTGAAGGTTGAAATCTTCACTGTTGTTTTAAATGGAAACCTGATCTGAAGCACAGTCTGCCTGAAGGACAGGAAAATCTAGTACGTGATAAAAGCCTCTCCAAGAGCAACCTATAGAAGTAATTGAGATGAGGCTGGGCGGCTGAGCATTCCTGAGGCAAGAAAAGCACATTCTCAGGGTGCATGAGTACAAAGCTTTTAATCGGGCTTATTTCTCCAAATAAAATTGAAGGAGAGGGAGACAATTGTTCATGCAGTGAACTGCAGGCCAGGTCTTGACTATGAGTGAATTTTGCCTGTCCGTTAGTAGAGTCAAGGTTTGGAGCAGAAGGTGGGAAAAGCAGTTCTGTGTGGCCCTGTTGGGACACAGCTAATCTGGTAGCCTCCATGTGCCTCCGGAAGATATGATTGGAGATGGATACAGCTGCTCATGCAGTTGCTTCCACTCAAAATTTCATGCTTTTGAGGGGATGGCAACAACCAGGGCTATGAGCATCTGCTACAAAGGGAACAGAGCTCTCCCTTTTATTTTTTCTTCTTTTTTTTTTTTTTATGATCAGTTCTATAGCCACAATTAAATTTAGGGTACTTTAAATTGTTATCTAAGTAAAAGTACTATTGCAGGTACTTTCAGGTTGCTCGCTGCTACCGAGATGAAGGTTCACGGCCTGACAGGCAGCCTGAATTCACTCAGGTAACCAGCTCTCACTGCCTTTCACCCTCTTCCTGAACCCAAACAGCTTGTAGCTGTTTTCCCTTCTGAAGGCCTAGTTTCTGCTAGCACTTGTGCTGCCTGGGGGGTACAATGTGGTTTGCTGCGTATTTCACAGACGCAGCCCTCTGAAGTTAGTATGGGACATGCACAGAGTGGTTACGGTCCTTGGGTGACTGTACGTGGTGCCATAGATGCCATAGGAGCATCCACAGATGGATACCTGTATATCCCAGGTGCCATAGATGAGGGGATTGTGTTGCGGCAGTCGTGCTTGATGATGCAATCTCCTCCTGTCCTGCTGGGTCGAGCATCCTGTTCCTCAGCCTTGAGATCCCAGGCAGAGCTAGCCTGGTTCATTCAAGGTTTCTCCCTCTGTCGTTGTCGTCATTACCTCATTCAGTTCTCCGAGGAGACTGTTGTCCGAGTCATCAGGCTGTAGTGAGATAATAAGCACACCCTCAGTCTAATGCAGTCATGACATGATTTCATGTAGCATATTGTTTGTTTTTATGCTGGCTTCGTAGTTCTAGCTTCTGCAAGTAGCAATGCAAAGGCAAAACCTGTAGCTAACGTGGAATCCCCCCTCTTATTTTCTGTTTTTAGATAGATATAGAGATGTCATTTGTAGATCAAGCTGGGATCCAGAGACTGATAGAGGGCCTCCTGCGATATTCCTGGCCTGAGGAAAGAGGCTCCATTACGACTCCTTTCCCTTCCATGACATATGAGGATGCACTCGCTAACTATGGGACTGATAAACCAGACACTCGTTTTGGGATGAAGGTGAGTGTTTGCCCATTGGAAACTTGCAGCTTCTGCTTTCTGCTAGTGTTTTAAGAATAGCCTTTGTTTAAATCATGTATAAGTGGTTGGCTGGAGTTCTTAACGCTGTCATTTACCCAAGGTGTTTATCCCATCATTACTGCTTTGTACAGGTAATCATCTCTTGGAGAAGAGAGGGTTTGATTGTTTGGTTGTGGGAAAAGGTACGTTTTTAAAACATTTTAAAGATAACGGAGTTTTAGGAAGCAATGTATCTTGACTGTCTTAGGAAGAGAAGCCCATAAGGCATCCACAGATACTGTAAGTGCTTTTCTCTACTGCATTCCAAAGCATACTCCTGGTGAGCGTGCTTCATGAGACAGGCTTCTCCAGTCTTTTCATGGCCTGAAGATACTTTTGAGATAACCAACTATGGTTGTGTACATACATTGTTTGTGTATGGAAGTATGAAATAAGAATATTGACAATCGTATTAACAGGAGCAGTGCTGAAAAGCAAGAAAACATCTTATATTTCCTCAGGAGTTAATTTTGGGGGTTTCTTTTTCAGTATACAGCTCTCTTCGCTGTGGTAGGATGTCACCGTCTCAGCTTTAGGTTTTCCTAGCTCTCTTGCACTTCTTTTTCTGCAGTGCTCAGCCTCCTAACGGTTGTTCCAGCTTGGCCCCATTCACTTCCTTCTGTGAACCATTTGGTTTCTCTGAGCAAAGAAGTGATATCCCAGCATTGATGGCATTAAGACACAGGTGCAGGATTTTTGTTTCATGTTCCTGCCACCGCTGCTTTTTCCTGTCATCTCTCCTTTCTCAGATAGTGGATATTGGTGACTTTTTACGAAGATCGGACATTCAGTTTGTGCAGGATGCACTCAGTTACCCATGTGGCACAGTCAAAGCCATTTGCATCCCTCATGGAGTGGTAAGTGGTGCTTTTGCATACTACTTATGGTTTATGTGAAATCAATAAAATACCAATTCGAATTCCTTTGTTGGTATGGAAATGTTCCTCGTTGTTACTAGAGGAGTAGTGCCCTTCAGGGAACTTGGGATTGGTTGTGGTTGGTGTCAGGTTGGGCCGAGTGGTTGTAGAAGAGGGGAATGGAGACGATCGGGTGACAGGAAGAATATTGTCCTTAGGAAGGGGAGGAAGAAAAGAGCTGCAAGGTCACTCGAGGACAGGGAAGCCTCTTGGGGTTTCAGCTTGCTTGTGTCAAGGATGGCTTCTGATGTGCATCTCAATAATAGGTTCTGATGTGCCCTGTGGCAAGGGATTGATATAGAGCCAGGTATGGACTAGTGAGAAAAAAGTCATCTGGTTACATGCCCTTCTCATGTTTGCTTTTCCTGCATTTGTGGGCACAACTCATGTCTTGTAAAGAGAATGTCACGGACCAAATCCAAGGCTGACAGTAGATGTAAAAGATTATTTGACACAGGCCTGTATTTTGGCAGGGAAGCAGATTTAATTCTGGCTGTGGGCATCTTTGCAGCTTGGGCGGTATGGAAAAGAAAAATCCACTAAACACTGAGTTTTATTTGGGGAATAGGGCTTTCTGACCATGGTTTCTCTTGGGATGCCTTAATTTTGGCACAAAGTGCAAGTTACTGTCTTCCCACAAGAGGGCACTAGGGTGTGCATTTGAGCAAAACAAAAGTGGAATCTCGAGCCCTTCTGAACCTTAGAGTAGCTGAAAAAAAAAAATCAAGATCTTGATGCACGTCCTCACATCTACTGCACTTCTTTGCACATGAGAGTCAGCCCAGTTAATTTCCTTCTGTTCCTCCAAATTGAACTATGCGTTCTGCATCAACAGTGTGGTGTTATGCCCTTGTCCCTGCATGCTGGAGGCAGTGAGTTGGTATGATCTGACTCTGCTGACGAGCTACATCTGATCTGTGAGCAGGGAGGAAAAAACTGCAGCCAGATATACAACCTAGAGGGGCCTCTTCCTGAAAGCAGCCTTTGTAGAAGACACCCACCTGCAGTCTAGTGCATGGGCCCTGTCCTGTTCCACAGCCCTCATAAGAACTTGTACTGGAAACAAAAGAACTTGAGAAGTTTAGAAACAGCTCAGTCAGGAGATTTGAATCCTGGTCAGACTTTCCATAGGTTTTGCTGATGTTTAATGTGTCTTCTCTTACTCTTTCCCCAGAGATATCTTAAAAATAACGATTTGGAGTCATTAAAGAAGTCTGCAAAATCCCAGTTTAACCAGGTGAGACAGAAACACTGCTGAGGCATTGGAAACGGTGAATGACAAAGTGTGTATAAAGGCACTTGCAGGCAGAGAAAGATAGAAGAGCAGTTTTTAATAGCTGCGAGTCAGTGCCTGAGCATGTGATGCTTCAAGACAGGAGAGGGCAGCACTGGAATGAACATACTCATGTCTTTCTTTAGGAAATCATGGAAATTATCTGCAGGCCTGATGGAAGCTTGAAGTCTCTGCTCACAAAGTTTCTTGGTGAGAAGCAGCAGTCGGAGCTTACCCAAGCACTGAACATGCAGGTGGATGATATGGTGCTGCTGGCAGCTGGTGAACACAAGCAAGTGGTAGGAGGCATTTCTTGTGTGGCTGTGTACGTTGAATGTTGCTGATGATGGCTGTGATGTTATCTGACCTTAGTCTAATTCTTCTTATTATTAAAATAGGTCACCATCTAATTCTGTGTCTCTCTGGAGCTGAAGCTATAGCAACAGCAAATAATGCATGAAACATAGCTATTGCTTTTATTTTTCCCCTGTCAAATTCTGGGAAGAACTTGTAACTGAAATGAAAGCTGGAATATAAAACAGGAACAAATCAGTGCCTCCTTTTCTCTCACCTTAACTTAGTTTTTAAAGCGTCAAACAGATTGTAAAACAAGGTCAACTAGGTAATTTTGTCTCCCATAAGCAGATGACAAGAGTGAAGCACAGCTGTGATGGGAGATTCTGTCCCTACCCTTCTCTGTATTCTTGCCAGCAGACGTTGCCTTCCAAGCATTGGTTTATGACAAGGTGTTATGCTTTGCTTGATAGCCAAAATTTTGCCGTACTCTCTTTCTGTGCCTTCGTTTCTCTGTCTGCAAAGTGAAGATCTTACCTGTGCTCCCCAGTTAATCCACATTTATGTAGAGCTTGAGATTAGTCCAGGAAAGATCTGTGAAGATGGAACAGTTGGAAGAAAATTGACTTTCCAGCTCCTTACTTGGTCTTTGTCAAACCCTGGAGCTGCTGCTGCCTCAGCAGGAAGGCAATATCTTCCAGGATACAAGGCAAAAGTGTTTAAGGCAACAGTGCATTACAACTGATGCTGTCTGTGATACTACCTTTATGAAACACACTTTCCCTGGTTGGTGTTTGAGCGACTTCCCTGATAGTAAAATTGCCCTGTCTCATTCTCTCCCTTCTCTTTTGCAGTGCTCTGCGTTAGGAAGCCTACGGTTGGAGACTGCTGACCTTCTTGAGGTGGCTGGGCTGGTGCTCCGCGATCCTACAGCTTTTCACTTTCTGTGGGTGGTGGATTTCCCCCTTTTCCTCCCAAAGGAAGAGAATCCCACTGAACTGGAATCTGCTCATCACCCCTTCACTGCTCCTCATCCTTCAGATACCAGCCTCCTCTATTCTGATCCCACAAAGGTAACTGACTTCATGCCTGCCATGCTGAACCTTTTACAGTTATGTGTCATAGAAAACTAGGCAAGTAACAGCTGTTTATATTGTAAAAAGAAATGTTGTTTCATGGAACCGATGGCATATTGTATTTGTCTGTTTGGAAGAGCTGTCTTCGAGATTACTGAGTGGCAAATATCCACGTGTGCCCCTGACAAAAGGGGCTTGTAGGAAACAGTCTCTTAAGGTGAGGAATCTTGTGTTCTGAGCCATCCCATGTTGATTCAGGTTTTGATCGACTCTGCAAAAGGATTTGTACTGTTCCCACCTCTGTCAGCAGCAGTCCGTGCCTCCAATAGGAGTGGTACCTGACCTGCAAGGCACCACTGAGAGCAGTGTTGTAGTATATCATGGCTTCATTCCCAGTGTCTCTGCTGTCTGTGTGCAGGTTGTTGTTAGATGCAATTGTGCCCTAGCCTTGCTAAGGTGCTTGTTCATTTCTTTCTGTAGGTCCGTAGCCAACACTATGACCTTGTGCTGAATGGCAATGAAGTTGGAGGTGGCTCCATCAGAATTCATAGTGCAGAACAACAGCGTTTTGTGCTGGAGAAAGTGCTGAAGGTAACATTTAGAGGTGTCTCTAACATTCTTTTGGAGATCCATTTCAAATTCTGAAAGAAACGCTTGTGTGCTTCTCTGATAAAGAAACATAACTCCTAGCCCTGAGTGATGGATCGTACCTTTATCGTATGTTGCTAGTAGGAAGAACACTATTTGTCCAGTGATGTTTACATAATTTTGCAGGAGGATTCTGAGGTGCTTTCCCATCTGCTTGAGGCTTTGGAATTTGGAGCTCCACCTCATGGAGGAATCGCTTTAGGTAAGTGCTCTGTAGCTCTCCAGGGTACAGGTGTCTTGCGACTTTTTTTTTTGTTTGTTTTGTTATATTAGATCCCAGTAACAAGCCTCATGCTTGTTAGCAAAAGCCTCATCTCCTCCTGACAGAGATGGCTGTTCTGATGTTGCTTTTGGCACCACCAACATGATAACACTGTGTGGGCTTACACAGTGCTTCCATCTCTGTAGCTGCTTTGTGGAAGAAAACAGAGGTCTTGTCACCAGGTGCAGAATGTTTTGGTGTTCTTCCCCAGCGTCATAGTGTGATTTAGTTCTTATGCAAGGACCAAATCACGTGTTGGTGGCTCTAAGTGTGATCCTTATCCGCTGTTCTACAAAAACAGTGTGTTCATTAAGATTACATCATCTTTATTCTCATTCCTGCGCAGCCAGAACAAGATTCCTGTAGTGCATGCCCTGAGGCCTGGGACAGCATGGTACTTTGTTTCGTGCCTTGGGTCACTGCCACAACCTCGCCCTCTGCTTCAGTCTCGCTCCCCTTCTTCCATATCTGTTTTGCTCACTAATTCAGAGAGCTAAACTGGCAGTTAACGAATGCTGCCAAGTTACTTCCCTGATCTGGCTCAGCATGGACTTGATGGATACCTGTGCCAACACAGGGATAAGATGGAACTCTTCAGAAGGAGTGGGAGGAGACAGCGGTGCTGACCTAGGTTGGCTTAAGTTGTTGTGGAATGGCGTCCTCCAAAGTCAGCACAGTGCTGTGTACAGCATTATAGCTATGTCAGACTTTGTTTCCTAGAACTTTGCAAGTTTGTGGATTTAAAAAAGAAAAGGAAAAAAAACCCACCAAAACAAACCAAAAAAACCCTCTCAAAACCCAAAGCAGGTGTTTTAACCTGTGGTCTTCCAGTGTGACTTCCCTCCATCCAGTCACACAGACGCTCTTGTGTTTTTTTTTTTTTTAATTACTCCTAGTTGTTGTAATCCTTCAGAACTGGTTGACCAAGAGCTCCATTTGGGCAGTTAAACAGAGCCCAGACAGTGGTGTGTGACTTAACTGCCCTGGCTTGTTACGCTGTCTCTGCAAAGGCACTCTCTCTCTCTTGTAGTCCTTGGTGTGCTGCAGAATTTTTTGCAATACTGAAAAGCTTTATTTTCCTAAGTCTTTCTGCTCTTTAGGCAAGTTTGTTTCTCTCTATTGGTTGAGATTAATTCTTTCCCCTTACTTGCTTCAGCTTTATTCTTTGAGCTTAGTAATATCTACTCCATCTTTCAGATTTTTCTCAATCGGAGGAGGTAATATTGGGCCGTAACTTAAGTGATTTACTGCTTTGTTTTCTGCGTCTAGGACTTGACAGGCTGATCTCTCTCATCGTTGACGCTCCAAGTATCCGAGACGTCATAGCTTTTCCTAAATCCTTCAGGGGACGAGACCTGATGGGCAATGCTCCAGACTATGTCACTCCAGAAGAACTTGAGCCATATCACATCCAGGTTTCCTGGCCTCTTGCAGAAAAAGAGGCAAAGAAAAACTAGTGATGTAAGCTGTGATGTGTTTAACCAGAGGTGGTTACAGCTTCTAAATACTAGAATTCAGTTCATAAAACATCAACTGTTATGGGAGGAGGTGGGTGGGCAGTATAGCCCCACCGTACTATGGCAGTTTGGGGATTGAATGGGAGACAGATATGAGGGCTCCCCGACAGGAATTCGCCTTCAGGTTGGTAATGGGAAGGAGAAGTAGAAAAGCAAAAGAAAAGAACATAATTTTAGCATGGAACATTGAGACTGTTGGCTTTGGGGTGTCATATTGGAGGGAGGATGGGATCTGTTTCTTTCACTCCCCACTTATTACATGTCCTTTGTAAAGTATTTCTCCTCGCATCTGGAGGAGATGGTTGTCAGCTTCTTTGGAAGGGTAATTTATATTCCTGATGATCATTGAATCTTGTAGCTGAGGACTGTTACAATAAAGCAGTGCTGTACTAGGCCAAGAGCTCTGGACACTTCACAGCAAAATGTCAGTGCAGCGAGCAGCTTGCCTTGTGTTGGAGAATACAAGATCATTCAGAACTTGCCATGGGGAATTCAAAGAGGGAGAGAGCGGTGTTCATAACATTTGCAACAGTTGTCCTCGTAATACTCATCAAAGAGGATCTGTCTTTGGGGCCTGTGGTCCTGGTGCTTTTCAGCATGCTAATTCTGAAGTTGGTAAATAAAGTTTATCTGGCAATGTGGTTTTGACTGAGCTTGGCTTTGGGCTTTCCCTACAAGAGCAAGCTGCCAGTTTTTCTTCATAATCCCAGATCCCTCCAGGAGATGACAAGAAATCTGTGACAGCATAGTGGGCTTGCTACTCTTCTGTGAATTCTGCCTGGTCCTGCAAACCTGCTGATACTGTGGTGAGTGATGCAGCAGCAAGTTCCTTGCAAGTAACTGTTCATCCCTGTCCCACAGCAGAACAGCCACAGTGCAGGAGCAACTCCATACTGAGTAGAGCACGGGCTCTAGCAGCATCCTACCAGACCAAGCCACTTGGCTCTGCTCTGTAGCATATAGCAAGCCTACTGCAGAGGTACTCCAGTAGATGTTCTTAACTCTGCCTAGGTTGGAGAAAGTAGAGAATTGGTGGGAGGAAAGGAGGAAGGTGAAGGAGCTGAGGAAGAGAGAAGACATTACCTAAATAAGCTAGGAAGATGGTGCAAAGGAAGAAGAAGGAGAGCTACTATGTCCCAGCTGGGAAGGACAGCAGGAGATATCTGCCAGAGGAAGTGCATGAGGACAGAAGGAAGACTGCAATTCATGTCTGAGCTGATACTGAACTCCAGCCGTCTGTGGAAGATTCTATCTTGCAGATTCTAATAGAATCTAGGCTGCTCCAAGGGTTATTGGCTAATTCAGTCTCCACACTGTGGGATAGCACTACATGATGGTGTGCAGCGTTGCTGTTTTTAAATACTGGACTGTCCTGTTGATAAGGAACAGTGAGGGAGGTGTCTCATCTCCTTAAGGTTGGTTTTTTTGAGTACTTTATACAAGTAACAGTAGAGCTGACTTACTGCTGCTTTGCAGATTATAAAATGATGGAGTTATATGTGTAAAAGAAAAACTTAAATTCTTTCTTATCCCATGTTATGATTGTTATAATACAGCCACTAAAAGGCTATGTATTATATTCAAACTACTTTTTTAGAGGATGCTGGATTTTGTGATTTAATCTCACTACCAGCAAAGAAACTAAGACTTGCATGGAATTTGCTTGAGGGTCATGTGTGTTCCTAAAGCAGGGATGTCAGAGGCTCGTTTGAGGGCATGGAATCACAGAAAATAACAGTTCTGCGAAGTTCTTCACGCCCCCCAGACTATTGTTTATAATAACTGTAAACATATTGTGCTGGATTTTTCTTTTTAATTGTAAAATAAAGGGTACTGTATCATTTGGTTAGTAACTGTTTGCAAAAGCAAATGCTGTTTACATCTGAAGAGACCCAGTTCTTTGAATTAGGATTATTATCAAGCGTTCAAAGGATAACTGATGCTCTAAGAGTCTTAGGCAGAAACGTAACACTGACTGAAACATTCTTGAGAGCAGTTGTTAAAACACGTGAGCAAGCTGTCTCCGAGGCGTACACATCTCTCTGTTGTGCAGGCTGTTTTGTGTGATGTTTGTTTACCCGCTGCTCTATTAAAGACTCCCTGCACTTTTAAGTATGTGACGCAGCTACGATTAGCCACAGTGAAAAAAAATGCAACAAAACATGTCATTGGAGCTGCTGCAGTCCTGCCACAATTAGGTCAGTGGAAAAGGTGTATCCCAAATTTATGTATGCCACCTGTGCTTCGATTTATGCATCCAGGTGGTTTACAGTGCAAGTGTGTGTTTGCCAGTGGTTGTGTGAATGTTGCCACAGGGAAGACGTTAATTTTTCTGTTTTCTGTAGAGCACTGTGTAAGGTTTCACTTGGGCTTGGGGAAGCCTGATCTATAGGAAGTCACTTTTAAACCACAATCCTGTCAGCATACTTGGCTGCGTGTTTTGGTAGAAGCAAGATTAGACAAGATATTGCAGAGAAATACAGGGCGGTCATATTGCAGACCAATATCTCATGTTTGCTGGAGAAAAGCTGCTGGCCTGCGATCCTAAAAACAGATGTTAAACCAAATAATTCAGTTCAGCACAATGTCCATCAGAAACCCCTGCTGAAAATAAGCTACAGCATAACCACAAGCTGCAAGCTTGCACAGAGCCCTCATTGCTTCTACCTTCCTTTCTCCTGTGTGAGACAAACCTATGGAGCAATGTTGCTATATTGACAGAAGATGCCAAGTCCTGGACTCCTCTGTTAAGAGCTAATCTTTAAGTAATCTTTCACTAGAGGTTTGGTGTGTAAGAAAAGGTTGGTGACTCTATATTGCTGCATGGTTTGGGTTGGTTGGTTGTTTTTTTTCCTTCCCCATGCAGAAGAGGTCTCCAGGCCTAAGCCAAACTAGCAGTGTAAATCTGTTCATCAGCTTAATGAGAGTGCAAAGTCCTAGAGGGTGCCTTTATGCTATTCCTTTTTGTCCAAAGAGCAAGCAGTAATAGGGTTAGTATATGCAGACTCCTCCCGGTGTTGGGAGGTACTGAGACTGTCAGCTATTACCAGAAACACCTCCCTAGCACACAGAGCAGCCTCCTGTGCTGCAGTATGTATGCACATAAAATTAGTGACAAAACCCATATCGCTACTATGTCCAGATTCCTGCAGTGATTTCCACATGTCATCGTGACTCCACTGCTCTTCCTTCAACCTCTTTTCAGTGTGTGTGTGTCTCTGTTGGGAATAGAATCACCAGCTGCCTGAGGATTTGTTTGGGGTCTTTGCTGGTGGGGAGCAACTTGTGATGGTTGGGTGTTTTTCCGAACACAAGGGTTGGGCAAGTTCTACTCCAGAGAACTTAAATGAGCTGGTGCTTTGTACAGTCGTGTGGTGAATCTCCAAGCCCGGGAAGGCATGGCTCCGCTGCTCTGTATTTCACCAGCATCTCTCCCACTGGGAGGAATGGAACAGGCACGGTGTCGGGTGATGCCGCGCTGATGTCCAGCATCTGGTGAATATAGGCAGCCTCAGCAAAAGAGTGTATAATGGTAAGAGCAGAAGGATAAGGAGAGCTTATGCTCTCAAATAAGAGAGTTTCTGTTTTTTCCCTGCTTACTTTATACCTTCAGTTGCTTGCACAATGACTTGTTTTGACCACACTTGCTTGCTGTTGTCAGCGTACGTAACCAGCCATCTCATGAGGATGCTTGGTACGCTCTGTGGCCCGTGTGTTTAACAGCAGCAGAAAAGGCACAGACAACTGACAGCCACCTAAACGGTACCAGATGGAAATCCCCCGTGTAAGCTTCACGTGACTTCACCTCTAAACGTTTGGGCTCTTATTTTAGGCTTGTGTTCCAGTTTGTTGGGTTTTTTTTCAAAGCATTGTTTTATGTAATTAAAAAATGTTGATTACATGCAGTCACCAGCTGTGCCAGCCACAATTTTACAATAAACAGAGCTCTGTGACAGATATATTCAGCCTGGATTGGTCGCATTTGCCTCTAATAATCCATCAGGCTCCAGCTTTCTTGTTATGTTTTGATAGCCTTTGTGTAGTGCCAAACTAGAGTTGAAGAAAAATGCTACGGACAGTTCTCCCATTAATGCTGTCATATTTTAAATGTATTTGTATTTCTGTACCCATGAGTTCTGTTAAATTATGTGTTACTCTAAAAAGTACTTCGTGCTTAATTTGAATCTCTCATCAGGTCATTTCATGAGGTACCTTTCCATTTAGGTTATTAGAAGGAATGAATACTGAAATTCCTTCTATATTTTCCATTTCCCTCATCATTTCACAAACTCTTAACCTCTGTTTTTCACTCACATGAATTTTAAGCTGTGGAGTTTTAGGTTATCTCATCTGCCTTCCTGTGGAAATCACGGCATATCTCCTGTGCTATCAGCAGTGACCCTCCGTAACACCCATTGACAGCTGAAGCGACCAAAAGATGATGCTGTTGTAGGCTGGTTAGAGTTTTTGTTTTGTTCTGTTTTTTTCCCCCACATATTTTACTGTTCGTATTTATCACCCTTCACTTTCTGCTCTGTACTATGTCAAGGTACTAGGTAACTTTTTTTGGTGCAAACACTAGTATTAACCATGTACTTCGGTTACTATTAGAAAAAAAACAAAAAACAAAGCCAAACCGCAACAAACTATTATCAGAAAGATCACAAAATACCTGAAAAAAGAAAGGAGGAAGCTTTGGCAGCACCTTCCCAAGTAGCAGGTGTATACCAAAGTGAATGATATAAAAACATTTCTGGGAACGGTTAGTACAAGGGGCACGTACAGTGGCTGTTTTCTCTGGAACAACAATCACAGTGTACTATTGGCTTTTTTTTTTTTTTACATTACCCTGTATTTGGAAAGTGATGGATTTAAAACACTTAGTCCCGAGAATTTTTCTTGTTTGGTTAGCAATTTGAAGAGAATTGTAGATGATGACTTCAGTTCTTTGATGGTGTCCCTTGAAATGCAGGCTCCTCATTTGTCATCTGTTCAATTTTTCTTGTCATTACGTCTTTATTTGTGTATAAAGAAAAAGACATCCAGTACGATTTTGTAAAAGAAAAGCCTTAAGTGTGGTTTTTGTAGCATGAACAGAACTAATTTGACAGCAATTACAGTGCCAGGGCTCTGAGTAGGGTGGTAGTGAGCGACTCGAATCCTTTCAAATAGCATCCCTTCACTTTGAGTGGCAGGACAACAGTGTCCAGAGCAAAATGGGAGTGAGATTTCTCGTGGGTGATACAGCCCCCGGTAACTGTAGAACGCCATTTTTTTGGGGCTCTGTACAAACATATGGGAGAATAAACAGGAGAGGTGGGTGGATGACGGGCTGATTAGCTCAAAGTCACACAGGGTATTGTCCCAGGGGCAGCATCCCAGGAATACTGTAACAGCTCACGTAGAAAGCTAACTCATCTCTAACCCCTGTACTTTACAAGGAAAAGATGCTGGAGTTTAAGTAAAAAGTACTATGTCATATTCATAGTAAAAGTTTAAAAAAAGCGATTATGGAAGGCAAGAGCTTGATTTGGATGTTTAGGATGTCTTGTAAAAATCCCAAGAATGCTTTAAATAGAATTTCAAGTGAAAATGCATATAAAGCCATGAATTCTCTTTCCATGTTTTCACTGTTAATGTTGTATAACTAAAGGCAGATCCAGAAAATCCCAGGCAAATGTTTGGGGGTGGTGGTAAAATGATTCTTTTAATGGAAGGAGCATAATTTTAGCGCAGCTGCCACAGAAATACGCAGGACCAAGCTCTCCCCGCAATTGCCTTTGGAGGTAGCTTGCTGGTTTTGATGCAGTTGCAGGAGCCACCTGAAGAAGATATCTGTCATGCTTTTGCTAATTTCATTTGTGGAAGATGAGATAAATAGTAATGAATATACAGACCCATTAAATGTAGACTCACCAGTTAAATAACTACTCTGACTAAATTACGAGGAGGTACTACGTAGTCAGGATGACATTCAGCTGGAATGATACTTTCTGAAAGGCAACTTCTGCGAGTTTATAATGTTATTAATTTTACCTAAACAACTTTCTGTTTAAGTCTTAGTTGTGAGCCTGCAGACCTTTTTCTTCATGTCAAGGTCATTTCCATTCCCCCTTTCTGCTCCTCACTGCTTCCTTGGCAGCACCAATCGAAGGGTTTGAGGGATGCCCGGTGAGCAGCCCTTCATTATTTCAACTAAGACCAGGTTTTGGGTCCAGCACACTGCGTGGCCTCATAAACAGCTGCTGCAGCACAGGTGAGGAATAGGAATAAGTGACTGAGGTTGGGGGAATATGGAAATGAACACTGCTTAAGCAGACTTGAAGTAAAATAATGTGCGGTTAATTCATGCTGCCATCTTGTGGCTTCTGCTTAGAAAGATTAAAAAATACTGGAAATTGTCAAAATAATCAGAATCTCTCATGCGACAGTAGGAAATACTGAAGCTGTTCTTTAAATAGACGGTGACACAGATTTCTGTGCATTTTCCTTGGGGTTACTGTTCCCTTTGAAATCATAAAGTGTACTCTCATTTTTTTTTTTCCTTAGCCTTTCATGGTAGCGTGACCTAAAAGCTGGAGATGTTCAGTATGTGTTTATTTATATCTTCTGTGATACTATACATCTTATTACGGAGAACAGACATCGTGTACCGTTCAGTTATAGAAAAGTTTATGCATTTTAACAAATTGATTAACAGAAAATGGCATTTCACATGAAAATCGGTTTATAGTGTTCATTTATTTATTAAGTATACCTGGAGGATAAGTAAAATTGGTGATAAGAAGTCTCACCAAAGTCTGCTGAAGGCTGTGTCCACCTCGGTGTCATAAAAGAAGAAACAATGATGGTGATCGGGAGGGTGAGTTGCTTAACCTGCCTTGCTTTCAACAGTCAGGACTTGAACATGATGCTACTGAACAGTGGGATGTTTCTAATTGAGCCTAATACTTCTATGATCTCTTTGGCAGATCTGGTGTTTCACTTGACCTTGCTTTTGAACTGCGGTAGGTTTGTTTCGGTTTGGTTTTTCCTTCCTGGAGCTAGTGTCTCAAATTTCTTCCCTGTCCGTGGATGACTCTCTTCCATTCCCATAGTTACTGCAGTCCCTGTTGCGGGCATGGGCAGGGACTTCAGGAGGCAATGCCTCCTGGCAGCTCTGTGGGCTTATCCAAATCTATCTTCAGGGCACTCTGACACTGTACAAATGGTTACCACTTAACTGCTGGCATTTGTAATTTAAATCATTTAGTGTAATATTTGATAGATGGTGGTGTTGGACTGTGCTGCAAAGCTTACATGGCCAAATGAAGCTTTTTTTTTTTAATTATTTTTTTTTTATTCCATGTTTCTATTTCAGTATTACAGCCTGGTTTCTTCCAGGTTGCCTAACTCGGAGCTTGCCTTTTGAGCAAAGGGAATGAGCCTTTGGTGACAGCGACCTAAAGTGCCACCACTAAACGCATAACCACAAATCGCCCTTTGTAACCGTGGGATTAGTTTATATCTCTAAGCCTGCAGGACAAATGCTTTTTGCTTCGTCACGATCCCTTAATGTAAGAAATACTTGTTACGACCTTGACAACCCTTCCTTTCAGTAGCCCCAGTAAGCGCCACAAATGAGCGGGTCAGCACTTTCTTTGGTCCTCCTCGTACTATTAATGTACGTGTGGGGTAATCATGGGAACAGAAAGACCCATTGAAAAAATGTCAAGGAGGCCAAGATGTTTAATGCTTTGTTTTTTCATACCAGTCATTGCTAGAAAGTTCAAGAGAAAGAAGTGCTGACTAGCACTGCTAGTGATAATGACAAATAGTGAGATCTCTGCTTAGAACAGAGGGGAAAAAAAGTACATTCCAGATAGCTCTTGGGAAATCAGGTGGTCTCAAGCTGTCTGAGTGTCAGGAATCTCATTAAAAAGTTAGCTGAAGTGATTTCAGAATCATTTGTGGCTGCCACAAAAGTCATGCAGTACCTGCCTCTAGAAGGAATAAAAAGAGGACCTGGGTAATTATAGATCAGTTTGATTTTCATTTACAGAGGAAAAAAAAAATCTGAAACAAAAGCAGTCTGGAAGATGTTGGACAAGTAAACCATGTGGGTTTTTTTGGAGGAAAGTAATCTCAAACCAAAGTAATACCATCCTATGACAAGATAAAAAGGTCTTATTGCTGGGGGAGAGGCAGTACGTGACAACATACCAAGTCTTTTTGGTGTAGTCATGCCTAACGTGACTGTAGATGAAACTGGGTACAAAATGGTTGGATGATGCTACCCAGGGAAAAAAAATATTAAATGTGTATTTTCAGATGCTTGTCCCAGGATTATTTCTTTCAGTCTTGGATGGTGAATAGTGTTTATTAACAAACTAGTACAAATTTGGAGAATCTGTAGGATATATATCTGTATTTATATATAGATATATAGGGTAGATTTAGATTAGGTATTAGGAAGAAACTCTTTCCTGTGAGGGTGGTGAGGCACTGGAACAGATTGCCCAGGGAAGCTGTGGATGCCCCATCCCTGGAGGTGTCCAAGGCCAGGCTGGATGGGGCTTTGAGCAGCCTGGTATAGTGGGAGGTGTCCCTGCCCATGGCAGGGGGGCTGGAACTAGATGATCTTTAAGGTCCCTTCCAACCCGAACCATTCTGTGATATTGGGATAGGGACGTGGTTGGGATTCAAACCTTGACAAATGGAGAAATGATCATGGAAAAACTAGGATGCCATGCCATGAAGATAAATGCAGGTTGCTGAATTTAGGAAAAGAAGCCAGCTCTGTAGACAGCAGCAGGCGACCGGCTGTTCCGACAGCAGAAGCTGCTGGTGTTTATACTGGGTCACAAGCTAAACATGAGTCAACAAACTTGTCCTGTTGTGAAAAAGCAAACACCGTGCTGGGGTGTAAACAGTCATGCAGACAGCAAAACACACGTTGCCATCTCTCTGTTCTGCTCAGCGTGGTGTGGTCTCGGTGACAATACCTGGTTTTGGTGTTTGGAGCAGTGCCCTTGAAGAGAACCTGCATGCTGCTGTGATTCCCGGTCTGTGCTTCTGGATCGGCCAAGAGCCACGCTGTTTGCGTGCTGCCTCGTGACTTGGGTGTTAACTGATTCTCTTCGATACAGAAAAGCTGTTTCTTCCTGTCTGCGAGCAGGGAAGGCAGAGACTGATGTGAGAGAGTTGACTGGGTGAACAAATCATTTTCTCTTTCTGGTATTGTGTGTGGTGCTGTCCTAAAGCTTGATTCCTGGCCTGTGCGGAGTTGACCTGTTACGCTGCTGTGCCTTGACAGTTAATTCTACATTTGACCGCTCCATCATTTTGATGTTTTCCAGGAGGGGGATACACTGATATTCAGGTAGTTGTGAGGGTCCATTTTTTTTTTATTTTTTTTTTTACTTAATCTCTTTACATATTTCTCTCAGATTTAACCTTACAGACCCAGCGGGTGATCATGTTCCCAATACTCCTTTTTTTTTTTTAAGAGCAGGGAGGCTGTTTATATTATACCTTTGTTGCAGATTCTGGTTGCTGCCTGAAGTCCACGGGACTCATGGAATTTGCATCCACGCCACCTTTGGAGGCACTCTGAGCTCAGAATCATCTGGGTCTGGCTCTACTTGACTTGCCCACGCAGCTGAGGGGACTTTGCTGTCAGGCAAGTAGTGTCTTTGCAGAGGCAGATGATGGAAAATCCTGAAATATAACCCTCCCTCTGTGGGTCACCTTGTTTGGACATCTTCAGTCATGGCATAAGGAGGCTGCAAGCAGGACATGCACAACTCGGCTAATAAATATGGCTTTATGTCTTTAACACATGGTGAGGACAGGTAGGTTTTAAGTAGCCACTAGACCAAGCGTTAATACAAGCTGCTAGAGCAGGCTTTTGCATGCATCTACCCTCCTCTCCCTAAGACATCCAAAGAGTCTTGGCTGGCCCCATAGGCATTGCCAGGAGCAGAAGGATTGGTCTCCAATGCTCCCTTGCAGCAGATCGTTCATAATGCTCAGTTGCTATTTTCTGCCTCCGTATTTCCTATAGAATTTTCAATACTGGTGTTTCTCCCCTTGAATCTTTGAGCTGCCGACTTTCCCTGCTGCAACAATCCTGTAACTTTGTCTGATCTGGCGTAGCTCTGTTTTATACCTTTTTTTCACTTCATTTCTTCTGCCTATTTTCGGGAACTGGGCTGCATTGAAGTTAGGCGTTGGGCCCTCGGACACTGCTGAAGCCCTTGGAAAGGTGATGGAAGGCTAGAGAGAGAAGACCACACTATCCCCAGTCTTGGAGGCAATGTTGGTGAAGGCTAAGCGGGTAGCAGTTTCCATGTCAGGCAAGTGATTGTACGCGGGTCATACCGTCTTCCGCAGAGGGTAAAGACAGGCACGTCTCCTCTCCAAGTGCCCCACTCTTTAAATAGAGGCTCAGCAGTTTTCCTAGATGTTAATTCAGCAATGCAAGGGCTAAACAAACAGCAACAGATAGGAAGTCCCCTGTTGTTGTGCACCACAAAGCCGGAATACGACTCCAAAACACGTTTTGCAGAGTTGCTGCTCACAGTGGGTTACTCTGAACGAGCGGTGAGCTACGGCCGAAGGAAATGAGAGAGCAGCAGGAACATTGTTATATCCTTCTCAGTTGTGATTAGGAAGGAGCATTGGAAGATGATGGCTTACCTCTGAGCTCTGTGTGTTGCTGCTGCAGCAAGGGTAAATGAAGAATTAATAGCAGGTTTTGTAAAGACCTTTTATTTTCTCCAGAAATGCTTTACCAAGAGTGTTGCTCCCAGGGGCATTTACTTTAGGAGAGAGAGGGGTTATCTTAAGAGTCCTTTCCCAAAAGAGTCCTCTGTTTTGTGATGTTTTAGCAAGAAAGACCTTCTCAAGAGACTGTGCTTTCCCTCAAGCGATTAATCTGTTTTGCTGAGCTTTCCCTTGTGTGTTTCAAAAACTCTTTTCTGCTTCCATTTGTTTGAAAACAGCACTTAATGTCAGTTGTAGCCTTTGGTCTGTTGGTCCCCTGTGACGTGGTGGTCTCCTTTACCTCCCAGGCTGGACTTCAGTCGCACAGAAGTTACAATAAGCCATCTGCGGTCGATGCCTTTGTTCATCATTGCCCCTGGCTTGGACTCTGCTCACAGACATTCAAAGCCCTGGGTCACCGTCCTTTTTGGAAATCATCTCCTGCTGTCTTCAGACAGGTGTCCAGGATCATGGCCCCACGATCAGGGACTAGTGGAACCAGAGGCTATAGAAGCATCCACAGTTCAGTGCTTTTTCTCTTGATTTCCCTTTGGGAGTATATTTGCTTTTTCTGCCGTTTACAAAGCCCAGTTTAGCTAATAAAGGGTTTTCCCAGAGTCCCACGGTCACAAATTCAAAGCCAGACATGCTGTTTCATGCCAGTGCTGCCACGTGATGGTATCTGGAGCTAAAAGACATCTTAGGGTGCGGGGTGTCTGAAAAACACCTGAGTGACTAGCTCTGGGCTTTGTATTTCCAAGGCTGGGTATTGCTGGATTCACGACCTGGTTTAAGTAGGGAAGAATATGTGTGTGTGAGGGGAAGGGGAGGGAAATGTCACGGGCAGGCAGGCTGCCAGTGAAGCTGTCTGCCCCTGCAGGGACCAAGGGTTCCCAAGGTGGATCCGAGCCATCAGACTTTACAGCCAGGACGAGGTGCTGATTTCAGTAATGGCATCGCCCCCGCTGCCTGCTTTGAAAGATGCTTGGGTTTTGTTTATGCACAAGAGAGTCGTGTTTTGCGAGTGCCCCAGCCACCACGGGGGACGTCTCTGCGAGCAAATGGCCAGCACTAATGCCATCCTGCGTGGCTGTGAATGAATTCGCCCTTTATTCCGTGCTCTCCACCCCTGCTGATGCGAGAGCCCCGCACCGCTCACAGGCGTGCATAGATGCTGCCATTTGCAGTGCTCCTTCAGCCAGGCTTCCACACCCCGGTGCCTCTAATCCCGGACAAAACCTGGGCCATGGAGCAGCAAACACAACAAGACCTCTATTCTTAGCCTGGAAAGCCTCAAAGCCGGTTCTCCGGGGTGTAGGGCGATGAATATGCAGTTGCTGGAGCTCTTGACAAAGCCGAGTGAATAGCAGCATTTGTCGTTAGCCCTGAACATACACTCCTCTCCCATTGGATCCGTAGCCTTCACTGCAGCTTTTCACAGTTACATAAATATGGCCTATTTTCCCCTCACAAATTAACATCTTGCTTGCTAAGTTTAGGCTTTCGCACACATACAAAACAAACCCTCTGATTTTTCACACGCAGCTGGAAGTCGTGGCTCACCCAGGGGGAAGCCGTCCCTGCCCATATAAAACCTTCGCAGTGGACGGTGGTGCAGTGACAGTGTCCCTTTGCAAGCAGCGTGACTCTGCGAAGTCCTGGACACTGCATTGCAAATCATCCGAGGTGCCTTCTCCTTTTCCCACCCCAGGGAAAGTTGGACCCCAGCCGCATGGCTGTGAGGATGCCGGAGGGTCTGCCTTCCTGGCAGACTGCATGGCATCCTGGAGACTGGAAGGTTGGCTGCACGCTTTGGGGCACAGAAGAAATGGCTCCTTGCTCCCCCAGAAGACACCGATGTGGGTATATTTTTCCCTAAAGATGGTTTGCTCCCACCTCTGTGAATGTACTGGGAGATTGCACTGCAGTATATCTGCATTAGAAACAGCCCTATAGAGAATGGATGTCATTTGGAAATCTCCCAGCCCCGGGCTACAAGAAAGCCGACACGCATCTGCTGAGATTCTGAGCGGCTTTATTAGGGATACAAGTAATACAGAGGCACAGGGCTGGGAAACAGATGCCTGCCCCCCCCACCCTTGCAGTGGTATTACTCCCTATTTCAGCAGCCTGAAGGGATCCAGCTCCCCAGCGCTGCTGAGGTCTCTCCAATGGCGAGGGAATGGCTGGGATCTTGACATAGCATCAAATCTCAACTTCTTATTCCTGCTGCAGGGGAAATAAGGATACTTGGGTGTAGGTCCTCAAATGATTATCCCCTGGGCCAATGTGTCTGCTGCTACAGTCAGAGAAGCCATCCATAGCTATGGATTCACAGTGAGACCTTTTCTATGCTAGGGCTGATGGCATGCTGTGACTCAAAATACATTCTGACAGCTCCTGGCAGTGACCCGTGAGGGACATGTTTCCTGGAGCTGGGCACCAACATCCTGAGGCCAGTTGGACAGGCAGGTGGCTGGGATTCTGGATTTTGGCTCCGTAGGACTGCGCCCTATTCTGCTCTACTGTAGGACGTGTGTGTGTGATCTCAGGTGAGTCTTGAAGATGTATTATTGAATATTGTCACTTGGAGAGAGAGACGGACCTGGCAACGTGGTGTACTCTCAGGTTAACTGCTGTGGAGGGTGTTGACTTGGAGACTTTCTGCGTTTGCAATCCAGCGCATCACACTTACTGATTTTTATTAAAGGCAGCCATGTGGCTCGGCATCCACATGTCTCAGAAATCACCAGTAGGAAACCTTGGAGTAGGGAGCTGTGGTAAACGGGTGACTGGGGGAGGGTGTACTAGCTTAAACGTCCAACTTTGCTTTTATTTTAATCCTGCTGACTTAACTGAGCACCCCAGGTGAGACCCAGCCCCTCAGAGTGGTAAGCCACTAGGGCAGAAGGGGAGAAGAGGTGTGGGATCTTTCAAAAAGCTGAAAAAGGCATTAGGCACAAAGCTCTTGCTTCTGTCCAAAGGGGCACGTGCTTCTAAGCATGTGATGCTTTAGAAAAGCACATTGTAAAAATCTGTGGAGTGAGGAATTGGTGCCCCTTTGAGGAGGATTACGGCTGGATCTCTGAATCCGGGGCGTTTTGGGTCTGTTGTTGCAGCAGAACAGCAGAGCGTCAGGGATTGCAGGCAGCTCGGCATGCAGCTTTCTGTGCGCCATGCAGCTGGGAGGTGTTATGGCTGGTGTGCTGTCCCACACCTTCCAACAGCCCTGCCAGGCCTTTGGACCTGTATCAGCACCATCCGGATAATGGGAATGGGGCGGGGGCCTGAGCTTTAAATGATGCTGATGTGTTGGGTATGTACAACCCACTTTCTGTCTGTCTTAATGCAATGCCATCTTTAAAAGCTTCGGGTCAGGCTAGCCCTACACCATCCCTTGGTGCAGCTGAGGAGGACTGGGGCTGGGGATGTTTTTTTATGTTCAAAGGAAGAAAGGAATCATCACGGAAAAGCTGAACTCTATCACTGCAATCCCTTCTGGCCCTCTAGCACGGCCCTTCCTCTCTCCCAGGTAAAAGCAAACAAAGACTACAAAGACCCTGGTGCCCAGGCGGTAGTTTTCCTTGCTCCGGTGGTCCACGAGGTCCTAGTCTCTTCCTTGTCCCTTTTTCCCACTGTGCCCCTGGCCAGCAGTGTATGCTGGTGAGTTCCCCACGGGCAGCGGCCAGCCGGCAAGAATAATGAGAGCAAGTCAGGCGGTGCCATCCTATACAAGCCTCTGTCTGCTCTGCGTGTGTGCATCTGCAAGAGTGCGCGCTCTCCCTCTCCCTTCTCCCCCTTCCCTCTCTTTCGCAACCCCCCTCCTTCCACCAGCTCTTGTTCTTTTCACGAGATGCAGGGCTAGGGAGCCGGGAAAAGTGGCTGCTGCTCCTCCAGGGATAACCGTGGCTGGGCTAGGTCCTTCGCCCTCCCCGATGCACCGGGAGTCTGCAGACACTCTTCCTCAGGCTCCCACCCAGCCATGTCCATCAAGCACCCAAAGCCACATAACCACCACCCCGCTGCCAGCTGCAGGACAGGTAAGAGCTAGGAGGGCCGTGGTGGGTGAGGAGAGGCCCTGTGGTCATCCGCTTGGTTATGAGTCTCCGGGAGAGGGATTTTCACTTGCTCCTGCCCCAGTTTTCTGTGGGGAAGGATGTCTCTGCAAGCAAAGTGGGAGGGGAATGGTTCTGCTCAGATGTCACGCCTATTAATGTTACGGCAGAGCTTCTCCCCATGCGTTAATCTTCCCCTGGCATCTTAGAAATGGTCAAAGGGACACAGACACCGCTTCTAATTAGCAGGCGGGGAAAGAGAGCGGCGCGTTTCTTACGTTAACCCCAGCCCAGCCCTGGCTGGGCTGATAGAGGAGCGGGACTCGTTCTGGTGTGATCTCCGTTTCAATGGGATTAGCGGTGGGCCTTTGATGCTGGGAGAAAACGTCCGTCTGTGCTGGTGCCTGTAGCTCTGAGATCTTCACTGTCTTTTCATTTCCTCCCCGACTTTGCCATTGTTGTTATTTTAAAACGGTGGATTGCATTTCCTTTGAATATTTGCATCCAGGGCATCTGTGACATTGTGACTAACACCCGGGCTGAACGCTGGGCCTGAGCTAGTTAAAAATAAGACTAATTGGAGCGAAAGGAGAATGTGTTGGAGGCAAGAGAACTGCATTGAGCAGAGGCTGTAGTGAAAACTTGCAGATGGGCAGGAGAGCGTGCACTCTTTCGGGGAAGAACCAGGGGCTAAGCCGAGGGGGCTCGTTTTCCTGCAGCCCTGACTGTGGGGCTGCTGCAACTCATGGAGATCCCTGCAGCGGCAAGGACCATCTCTTCGCTGTTTGATGGGTGGGGGGAAACAAGCTGGCCATTTGGGGCAGCTAAGAGATACGAGGGACCCGTCATGCTAGCATCCTCTCTCTGTGGCTATAGCTGCACCCGATCCCAGAGGAATGCAGTCGCATTCCTCCATCTGGGGAGCTGACACGTTGCGTAAAGGGCTGTGCTTTTGCTGTCCGGTTGTGCTGCCCTTCTCTGAGACTTGTTCCTGCAGCCCCAGGCTCCTCCGAAGCAGTGCTGTGTGCGCTGGCAGGACAAGCCTGGCCTCTTGCCCTGCAGTCCTTCCAGGCGGCCTGAGATGTTGCCTGCTCCTTAGGGCTTGACTGGTGCAGAGCTCGGTGTGCGTCTCCATCCAGACTGGCAGGACACAGGCCAGTCTCCCGAGGAGAGGTTGCTGCTGGATGCAGCAGACATTTTTATGAAAGAGCCACCGTCTGCTGGAGAAAGAGGACGAGCCCATCTAACTCACTTCATTTATGTTTTAATTAAGGCTAGAGCCGCAGCCTCCAGAGGTGAAAGAGAAATCCCAGCTCACCCATGCGGTTAAATCTGTTTGTATTTCATTGTACAAATAGCCATTCAACTGCTCGTATGTCTAAAGTCAAGCACGTGCTCAGGTGTTTTGCTGCAGTGGGAATGACCTCCCAGTGCCACGTTGTGTATCCGTATAGCGGTTAATAGCCCCAGTAAATCCTTGCTGTGGGACCTGGGTGCCCTGTACGCCCGAGCCTTTGAAATAGCAGCGATAAGAGCAGAGAAGCATAGACCTTGCCCGTCATAAATGGATTTGTGACTGCAACCCCGAAATCTCGGGGCTGATTTCTAACATTCAATAAATGAGTGGTTTGCAGTGTTCAGCTAGCAAAACGCAGGCTGCTTGCAAGCACTTTGAATGATCTCTCAGCAGAAAATTAACCCCGTCTGTCAGCAAGCCTCACTCCCTGGCCCGTGTTGAGCATCAAGATCTCAATCAAAATGTACAAGGGACGGAGCATCTGCAGTAGGGGACCTTTGTGGAGCTCTGTCTGTCAGGGTGGATCTGCCTCGGCTTCCCAGCCATACACACCAACTGCGTTGCAGACGCTGCCATATTGACAGCAGCAGCGATGCTGAAAGCTGGGAGGACTCCAAGGCTGCACAGAGCAGCTCTGTGTCAACTCCAATCCCTTCTGCCTCCCTGCTCCACGCCAACAGCATCCTCTCCGACGCACATGCCGAGGCACCGACGCGCTTCTTTACGTGGAACTGCTCCTGGGCACGGGAGCATGTTTCCTCAGAGGACAATTATGAAATTGTAATAAAGTGCTTTAAAGGGGAAATTCTTCCCTTTGATTCCTGTCTCGCATGCTGCCCTTCTCAGCCCGGAGCCTTCTATGCTGCTTAGCTGTTGGTTTTGCATCCTACCTGCCTGGAGGAATTGGGGAGGGGATCGGGAGAGCTGGGGCCAGGAGCCATCTCGCAGCAGAGGCATCTGTTCTGCTGCAGCAATCGCAACGTCCGAGAGCTGCAAACATGTCCAGGAGACACTTCTATCATTGACACAGGGAAGATTTTAAATAGCTGCCGTGCTCTCAAGCTAAGCCGGAGACAGAACCGTGGCTCACACTTTATGTAACTCATTTTTATTTTTAAATGCAGTCTTTTATTTTCAAGGGGAGTTCAACTCAGTGGGTGTCTCCTATCTCCTGCCCTGCCTCGTTAGCACATGAGAGGTGGCTTCTTTTATCAACCCCCCATCCAGCAGATCAGATGCTTGGTTTCCCCACCTACCCCTGCAACTCAAGCTCTCCTTGTTTCGCCTTTCAGGATTTCCTGCTTGCCTGGGCTGATGTGGAAAATTATTTGAGGTTTAAGGTGAATAGAAAAATTAACCCCTTAAAAACATTCTGAGCTACACCTGTGGATGTTTCCTGATGTTACTGGAGCTCCTTTTTTAGGAGCTTTTTTTTTTTTCCCCACCCCTCATGGCTCTCTTCACAACTACGACAAGCCTGTGATTTGTTTTGCAGTTTAGGAAGCTATCCGTGTCAGTTCATAATTCCCTCATGCTGGACCAAGTGTGCTTTCCCCTGGACCCTAAAACAAGCAGGCAGGCAGCCTGGCACAGTGAGCAGAGCATTGCATGTCAGATGTCAGTTATGAACAATTTTCTTCCAGCTTTAATTGCAAACAGTGGTGGAGAACAGCAAGCTCTGGAGAAAAATGAATGACTACTTTCAATTATCTTGGGGTTGGACCCATATAGGTACCAGTCTGGATAAATTTTGAATGGCCACGTGTCAGAGGAGATCAAATGACACCTTGTTTCACGAGAGAACTGCTAGGATTGTTACACCAGGTCAAGGGTGGTTGTTCCTTCCAGTCCTTCAGCAAAAAAACCAAAGCCCCTTTGGGTCACAGCAGAAGTGGACCGTGGCTGAAGGCTTGTGGTTGAGTCAAGGGCAGGCTTTGCATTCAGGTCACCTGAATTCCCAAAGCAGTGACTACTGTGGGAGGCAGCCAGCCTCATGGAATTGGCATTTTGTAATCACGGAGCCTCCATCACCGAGCATCTTCTGGAGACATCACAGAGGCAACAGGATCTTGTGAAAACATACTGAAGAATGACTTCACCGATGGGGCTGTAGCTGCCAAACATCACAGCAGTCTGAAGAAGCACTTTCTTGGCGCTAGGGAAAAACCTCTTGGACTAGCAAGTTGTGAAGCACATCCTCAAACAAGCTCCTCCTTGCGGCATGGTACTAGAAAAGAGAGATGCTGGCACAGACCCCAGAAAAGTCGCAAAGTAAGAACAAACGCAATCCCAAAGAAGTTCAAAGCCCTTGTGGCACGAATCACTGTAAATATGACAAGGCCATGAAGTCAGAAATGAGAAACGGAAGCGACAGCAGCAGGCTCGGCATGACGGCTCGTTAAACATAAAATAATGGAATCCCAGAGCAGCAGCAGACCCCCGGAGGAAACAGAACAAGAGTGAGAAGATAGGGAGAAGTCTGCTTAGATGTCAAGGTGAAGGAGTTTATTTAAGGCAAACCCCCTGGAGATGTCAGCCAAGCAAATGAGCTAGTCAGTGCAGGCGTCCTCTGATCTTCCAGCTCCAAACTGAGAAGGGTGGTCATCTGCCAGCCCCGGGAGAAGCACCCCTGTATCTGGAGAGGCAAAAGCCACACAGTTACCAGCCAGAGCTGCCTTCCTGGTCCTGCTGGACATGGGCTGGAAGGAAGAGATGCCTTCAGGCCACGTAATTTTATCTAGCAGTTGGATGGCAGAAGTTGGGACCAAGTGAAACTGGTGGAGGTGTTTGGTCCAGGAGAAGTTTTCAGGTAACAAAAGCTTGAATGATGATCGATGGACAAAACACATGGAATAAGCAGGGAGGCATTTAAAATAACAGGCAGAGTGAAAAGGAACCTGGAGATGGTGGAGAGAAAATTAACGTCCAGGGAACAGGCTAGCAAATTCCCTTCCACCCTGCCTGGTGACAGCCGACACTCCCGACGCTGCACGTGTTCACTGCTTGTGTGTTTGCTGTTAGCAGGTCATGAGGAAATTGCTTTAAAATATTTCTTGGAGAGATTTAAAATTTTGGATGGGATTCAAGCCTAATATCAAAATGAGTTATTTTATTAAAAGCTTTTAAATAGAAGCTACAGAGTAGTCAGAAGCAGGAGGGCTATTTTAGAAGGAATTTGCTATAAACCTCTTCTACTGCACAGAAGCTTTCTAAAATATTACCCTGTAAAAAATATAATTCTCTTTATCTGCAATATAATTACATTTCCCATAGTGCCTGTGTCAACACCGCTCACTTATTTTTGTTCTCTGTTAGCTCACACCTGGCCCAGGAAACTAGAAGAGAAAAACGTTGATGTTGGGAGTTGTTTGTGGGTTGCTCCAGGATGTCACTGAGGTCACGAAAAGGGTGTACTGATGTACTGGAGAAACAGGAACTGGGGTCTCCTTCCATACTGGCGATGGCTATGAGATGGCAACATATAAAACTGGTGTAAAAGCAGGAGGAGGAGGAGCGGGAGCACTCACGTGGTCCTCTGATCGATCCCTTCCAGAGTTAGTGGATCAGCGTTTTTGATCTGTTTGAGACCACGGCAAAGTCCAGGTATCTGAATAATGGACCAGAATTATCTAGAGTTTTGTTGATTGAATGTTTTGTTGACCTCCCTTACCCAACAATGTCTGTGTGTGTAAAGGAGATGTGAGGGATGTCCTGGAAGTGTTACAAAAACGGTGTCGCTTGTGACATCCTGTGATTGCCCAGAGAGAGCCTGGAGGTGTGGAAACACATTAAAACGAAAATGACGTGTTAGAAGTTAAACCCTTGGTGATGTTGTATTAAATTTGGCTCGGGTTTGGGGCAAGGGCTGAAGCTGACTGTTACTTAACTTGAACAAACCAGCTTGTTTACCAGAGGCGTAAGATGAACCTCAACCTTTGACCTTGGCTGAGAGGAGATTGTATCAGCTATGGCTTTTTATTTTTCCAGTGCTCGTCTTCTGATAACTGGAGACATGATTAATCCAAGCCAGGATGACCTGGGCTTTGTGATGGGAAGATGAGAACAAGGCAAATACTTCCTTGCTATGTTGAGCTGGGAAGGAGGGGATCCGAGATGATGGAGAGCTGGGATCACTGCTGCAGTACTACTAAGCCCTGTGTTTTCGTAGGAAGTTTTGCAGGACTCTCTCTCTCTCCAGGGATGTTGCCTGGTGATAATGTGCTATCTCAAGAAGTGCTTCCTGCAAGTAGCACCGGGATGTTGGTCCCAGCGGTGTTTTAGCAGAGAAGAGGCAGATGACTACAAGTTTCCAGGAAAAAGGCAATGACTTGTTTAATGCAGAGGACTTTTTTTATTATTATCTTTTTTTTTTCCTGTTAGTGAATTAGCTTTGTCAGGATCAAAAAAGCAGTGGAGATGCCATGGTTGGAGCCCTCAGCCAGTCAGTAACCCACATTAGAGTTCGTGCAGCCTGTGTGACACCCAGGGGTTGTTACTGACGGCCGAGCTAAGCCCAGCGCTGGGGGGCTGTTCTGCAGCCCTGCCATGGAGGTGCCGTGGGTCAGGTTGTTGTTGGAGTCCCTGGGGTGCACCGGACACCCCGTATGCATCCTCTGGAGGATGGGGGTTGTGGGTGCCGGAGAGAGAAGGCAATGGGAGACTGTACCGTGAGGCAAGCGTGCCGAGGGAGGTCGCAGGGAGCCTGCTGTGGGGCAGGACCGGGCACATCGGGTGCAGGAAGGGGAGATGGATGGAAGGGGTCAGTCACATCACTGACTTACCAGGTGGATTTTTTTCTTCTTCCATCCCATGCCCTGCAATAAGGTGCTCCCTTGCCTGTTAACAATTTTATTTAGCCCTGCTGACACTGGGACTCTTTAATGACACTCTCCCATCCCTTCTGTTTTATGGCAACCCTTAATGTTCTGTGATCCAAGGGCAGCAACCTTCCCTAAACCTCAGAGGAGCCGATTAAAACGATGCAGGCGGATGCTTTATTCCAACATACCGAGGGTGACAACAGTGAGCGCTTTCGCAGGCATCCCCCTCCTGCCCTCCCCCCCCCACCTCCAGGATGCTCCCTGCCAGCATTTGGCATCCGCCGTCCGTGCGGAGCGGTCCCCCATCTCCAGCGTGGGGGAGAAGCTGGGGCTTTGCGGCCAGGTTAGAGAGGCGGTGGGCGAGGAGGGCTGGAGTGAAACGTGCGGATGAGGTGGGCTCCGAGCGGTGGGAGCCGGCTGCGCAGCCCAGCCCCAGCCTGCCGGCTTGAGGCTGCTCGTAGGGTTTTGCTGCTCTGAGCTGCGCTGCTGCTGCCCGGAGAGAGGTGGGGAAGGGAAGGGGTGTCCAAGTGTGACTTTTTACCCCCCCGTGCAGGGGGTTGTCTCTGAAGAAGACCGCTCTGCTCTCTCTCCAGAGCCTCTCTGGCCACGCTGACAGCACAGACCCCCCAGCAGAGAGGACAGGTCAAAGGCAGTGAGTATCTTTTTCTCTGTCTGTCTGTCTGCAGTGCCTCTGTGTTCGTTTTTTTTTCTGGCTTTCTTTGCATGTGAATGGATGTTCTTCATCTCTTGAAGCCCCTGAGGTCTCGTGGGTTTGGGTGGGTTTTTTTGGGTTTGTTTTTTTTTTTTTTATCTTTGTGCTGCTAATTTTTTCTATTGGGATGGCTTCTTTATCTTTGCTCAGGTGATCTCCTGGGGTGGTTTGGTGACCTGAATGTCATAATCACATCCCTCCCTTTCTGTCTCCCAAGGAGAAGCCCCCAAAACGCATCCATGATGAGACTGGCAATTCTCCTTGACCAGGGTCCTTTCATAGAGCTAGAGGTAGGATGAATGATGGAGCAGGAGTCAAAATACCTCACCATCCTGCAGGGATGCCTTTACCCCACGCCACAGATTGTATTTCTAAAGTCACAATTGACTGGCTTTATTTGCAATCAGAGGAAATATCCGTGGGGATGTCAGCCTAGCAGTGGGATTGCCTTCACGGGCAATATAGATCTCAGCATCCATGAAGTCAGACAGACTTTGGGATGACAGGGAAGTTGGGCGCTGCTCAGCTGTGCAGGTTGTTGTCGTGGGGGCTGGCAAGAACGTGGGAGAGGGGGCGAGCAGAAGGCTGTTTCATAACAGTACCCCAAAACGCAGGCTGCTAGAGGAGGCTGCGAGGGAGAGGGCACCCGGCTCTGCTTCCAGCCCTCACTTTGAAGCGGCAGTGGGAAAGAGGAGTAGGGGCTGCTGGACTCTAGGAAATCGTGTGCCGTGGCCCCACATGCGAGTGAGGCTGTTAATGAGGAAATTTAAAGGGGCTTAAGGAATTACAAGGATTGATTTCAGTTAAAGCACATCGAAGCAGCCGGTCAGGGTAGGGATTAAGGAAATGCACTCACTGACATGTAGTGCAATCCCAGTTCCATTAATTTAGTTGGGAAGAGGCTTTGTGCATTTTTAATGTAATCAGATTTTAAAAGGGATGTTGCGATGGGCAGCCCAAGCTCAGGGATCTCCCCAGGCCCCAGCAGAGCCGGGTCCTGGCTCCTTTGCACAGTCTCCGCTCTCATCAGCCCCTTTGTCTCCTCCTCGGTTGTTCCCTCTGGGAAAGAGGACATGGAGGTTATCTGGAGATTGGCCCTAACCTGGCAAACAAGAAACCTTTGCCCTTTGCTCACTATACAGTCCTGCTCTTTGTCCCGTCGGCCTCCTGGCTGGTAGACCTCGTCTTCACTCTCTGATGTGGGATTTGTTCTCAAGCCAAGGCTCACGGGGTCCCTACCATCCCCTCTATCTCTCCCTCTTTCCCTCCCTCCCTCCTTCCCTCCCCTTTGCAGACTGTGCATCTCCTTGGTTGCTCCCTGCAGGCTCCCACCACCCTGAAGAGGAGATGCTTTCTTTGAGTTATTTTTGTGTGAGTGCTTGAGCCTGTGATGGTGAAAGGACCAGCATCTGCAGACGCGTGAAGTCCTCCTATTATTTTATTTGCAGTGCCAGCTTTTCCATGATGCCTGGCCAGTAACACCAGCCATGACCTGGAAGGACAGGGACAAGAGGTAGTTTGGTCTTCTTAGCGAGGTCAGCCTGGAGCTCTGCCTGTTGAGGAGAGACCTTCAGAGGTGTCAAATGATGAGTGCGATAATGCCAACTCCTGCTGCTCCGTGCTGAGCTGTGACGCCAAACTCAAATCACTTTAGACCTGAAGCTGGACGTAACCCATGGTCCTGGTCTTAGAAGGAAATGCTGTCTCTCCTCTGTGATCATCCCTCAACTGTGAACGTCTTCCATTGAAAAATCGACCTTCTGCGCTAGGAGGCAAGGATCAAATGGGTTGAGAACAACTGGCCCTCCCTTTTTTGACAGAGGATTCTTTGATATATTTTTAAGTGCCAGGACATGAAACAGTAAATCCCTCCTTTCCGCACTCCTGCCTCCTGCAAACAGCCCCGACTGCTGTCCAAGCCAGCCAGTTAAAGGGTTAACTATAACTGGATGCCTGAATGGCTGCCTTACTGATCCCACGGAGGTAACTGAAAAGACATGATGCATCCCTCACCCCTGCCCATCCTGTTGCTGTCTACCTTGTCCAGTGAGCCATTCAGCTCGCTGCAGTGTCCCCTCTTCCCTCCTGCCCTTCCCTTGCCTCTCCACCTCCTGCGGACCCCGTTTCTTTCCCTCTCTTTTTCCTGTGTCCTGTCTTGGAAGTCCTCACCTAGAGATCGGTGTTCCATCAGAGACAAGCTTCTTGCTCGTGGCGCAGCATCTCTGTCCCCCATACGCTCTGATTCCCTGCTGCAGTCCCTTGATCTCAGGCATCAGAGAGAAATCTGAGCAGCATTGCGGTAATGCATGTCACACCTCTTGCTGAGAAATTCGTGAGCTTGCTAGAACAAACAGTGCAGGGAAGATAAAGGTTGGGGGCAGGAGGTATCAGGAAAGGTACCAGAAAGATCCTATAGCAGACTCAGTGTGCATTTGAGCGCAGCAGGTCCAGCATGCTCAGCTAGGAACATGACGCTTCGCAAATGTTATTTTTGCATCAATGGTTGAGGTTTGTGTACCAATAGCATCCCGAGACCACTGGCCATGGGTCCGTATTTTGAGGCTGTGCAACAATTCCTGTGACTGAAGGTCTTCAGGTTTTGTGCTTGTGAAGTGCCACGAGCTGCCTGCGCTGCACCAGGGAGGCACTCGTTGCATTTAATTAACATTTAATTTGCTTTAAGATTACATTAAAATGTGCAATAATAGAAACTCTCCGAAGGGCGGGAGGAGAAGAGGGAAACAGGCGTGCTACAGATTGGCTCAGTTGCTGGTGCTGAAGTGTTCTGCAAAAATTACATATGGGAAAGGAAAAATACTGTGCTTCCCTCTGCAGTCACAGAAACTATTTGGCATCTGTTTGGCAGGAGGGCTCGGAGAAGGGCTTTCTCCAGCTTGGAAGTGGGTCCAGCAGCTGAGAAGTGAACACTGGGTCGCTAAATCCTCCTGCCATGGTCTGGAGGGGAGAATGGCCTCATTCAACGTTCGGGGAGGCTAGTAGAAGAGATGCCCTTGGGCTGGAGAGGCAAATCACAGGCTGTGTCCTTCCAGAGGCCATGTAAAACCATTAACCGGCATCTATATGTATTTAAGAGGAGATGATGCCAGTCCCATATAACGCGTGTGTGTGTTACGTTTCCCTCTCTCCCTTTGTGTTCCTCCCCGTCCTGGGGTTGTGTAATGAAAGGATGCTGTGGACGCGCCGGCTATCCCAGGAAGGGGCTGGTAAGGACGCGAGGGGCTGGCGGAGGAGCGAAGGCTCTGGGGCTGGTTTGAAATTTAGAGGAAAAAAAGCAATAAAGCCATTTTCCGCCCCGATAAGCCTGTTGGGAAAGAGGCAGTTTTAGTCTGCTTATGTAACCTGGAGTCTAAAGAAGCTGCTTGAGATCCCGGCTGGGGTCTCGTGGCTCTGCAGCACAGGTTCCCCTTGCAGGTGCCTTGCTCCCCCTCTTCTTCCTCCAGCCCCCTCAAGCCCCTGGTATTTGTGCCGTTCCTGGTGCTGCTGGATTGTGGTGACTGATTTCTGGTATTGCTGCCCTTTGCTCTCCTCCCACACCTGACCAGAGCGGTCTTTCCAAGAAACCATCCCAAACGCAGCCTTTAAAAGCCTTTTTGCCAGCCCAAGCTGCTGAAAGACTGCTGTGGGTGAGCCTTCAGCTGCTCTGGTGCTGGGTCTGTCCTTAGCATCTGTTTGGCATCTTACTGGAGATGTTTCAGGGTCCCTCCCGCAGATGAGGGAACCAAGGACANTTTTTTTTTTGCCGCTCTGGCTAAACTTATAATCGTCGTCTTCTTTGGTTTTCCCCTGCTCACACCCCTGCTCCCCCACATCGACCACAGGAACAGAGGGATGAGGACTCGCCTGGGCTGCCTGTCTCACAAATCAGACTCATATAATGATTTCACAGCTATTCTTCCGGACAAGCCCAACCGGGCTTTGAAGTGAGTATAGCTGCAGCATCCCACCCCAACCCCATTTCTGTCCTTCTCCTCCCTGCCCACTCCCCGCCCTCCCTTAGTATTATCTTCATTTTACTGTACTTTGTATAAGCTTTGAGTAGTTCTTTTAGCCACAAGGAAGGAGGATACAGCAGGAACAGCCTCAGAAAATACCTGGATCATTGACACGAGTTCTCCTGTGAGACCGGACATGCGCACAGTCCCCGCTGCTGTATGTGGGACAAGTCTGCACGTATCTGAGGACGGAATTGACCCCTCTGTCATCACAATTCAAAATCTGAGCAGTTGACTCGGTATAAGACATGACCAGCAATTTCAGGTCATAGTCCTCCTTGGTCTTGTTATTAAACGCTACCAAAAAGTTCTGTGTTAGTTTGCATAACATCTCAGGTAGATGCTTCAGACAGTCCAGAGTCCTGATTTGAGATGAGAGGGATGGGATTCATCTGATCACAAGTCACTGCTTACATCTAGTCTAACGTTCCCCTTGAAGTCAGGAGAGAGAAACAAACACTTCTGCAGGGGCGGCTTTCATTTCACTGAGCTTTTGGCATTTACAATGTAAATGTCTGCAGCTGAACTTGTTCTCTGAGCCTCTGCTTAGAATCAATGAGGAAAAATTTGTCCCTTTTCGGGTGTGATTCATCTGGCCTATTTTTACCTGCCTACCCGGGGGACGTGAGGTGAAGAGAGTCAAGTCCCTGCAAGTCCCTTGGTATCTCCTCATTGACTCTAAAGGGAGCCCAGGGTGACTTGCTCACCTGGAGACCTCTACATTGTAGACCTCCAAAGTTAGGTGAGAAGAATCCAGCCTTCCTCGGTGTCCTTGTCAAACAGCCCCAGAGTGGATCAGCGGCCATGGGTTGTCTGTAACTTGCCTCTTCCTTCCTTTACAGAAGACTGTCAACAGAAGAAGCAACAAGATGGGCAGATTCTTTTGACGTCCTTTTGTCCCATAAATGTGAGTAGAGATCAAACTCAACCTTTTTTTTTCCTTCATACCCTTAATACTTGTTGGAGCTAGGGCAAACAAAGTATGCATCACATCATAGTGTTGCATTGCATAGCACAGGAATGGTCCCTCAGGTAGCTGCTTACTGCCCACTAGGCAATGGTCACGGTCATTTACAGGCAGGACTTGTCCTCTGGTTAAAAGGTGAGGGAGTGGAGTACTGTGTCCAGTTCTGGGCATCTCGGTTCGAGAAGGACAGGGAACTGCTGGAGGGGGGACAGCAAAGGGCTACCAAGATGATGAGGGGACTGGAACACCTCTCCTATGAAGAAAGGCTGAGGAATTTGGGTTTCTTCAGTCTGGAAAAAAGACGACTGAGGGGGGATCTTATCCATGCTTATAAATACTGCAAGGTTGGGTGTCAGGAGGATGGGGCCAGGCCCTTTTCAGTGGTGCCCAGTGACGGGGCAAGAGGTAACAGGCACAAACTTGACCATAGGAAGTTCCATCTCACCATGAGGAGGGACTTCTTTCCTGTGAGGGTGGCAGAGCCCTGGCACAGGCTGCCCAGAGAGGTGGTGGAGTCTCCATCCCTGGAGACATTCCCAACCCACCTGGACGCGTTCCTGTGCCAGCTGCTCTGGGTGACCCTGTTCTGGCAGGGGGTTGGACTAGGTGATCTCCAGAGGTCCCTTCCAATCCCGGCCATTCTGTGATTCTGCGAGTGAGTTTCTGTGAGTTTCCTTCCTGGCTTTGTTCTTGACTGGATGATCACAACAATAAAGTCATGAACCCAAGGTCTAGCCTTCTCCAGCTCCTGGGGATGCACAGGAGGCAGGACCCCAAGGCCGTAGCCATGCGTACCATCCTTTGGCAAGCGCCTCTGGGTCCAGTCTTTCTGCACAAGCAAACGGCAGGTTCTCAGCTCACTAAAGCCCCCTGAGATCTGCGACACCGGCTTGTCTCCTCTCCCTCCAGCTGCTCTTCCGAGCTGCTGTGCAGCGGTGCCGTGCTGAAATGCAGCCTTTGCTGGGAACACCACGACACTACACTGCATGAGGTTCAGTAACCTTGAACAACTCGCTCTGTCGCAGAGAAATCACTCATGGTAGCCCTCAGCAGGATCTCGTTTACTGTTACCAATGCAAACCTGAAAATTTCCCATCCGGAAATCTTATGCAAACGTATGATCAGCACCCCTTGCTCCATTCAATAGATCAATCCTATCAGTTCTGTCCAGAAAATAGTATTCTGCTTCACCAACATTTTCATGCTGAGAAATTATAAACAAGACAGCAAGGTTCACAATATATATTCATTAATGTGTTTCCATTGGAGAATAAAACAAGAGCGAGTCAAGGTTGGGGAGAAGTCAGTGTGGGCGGTGAACTGTTTTATTGCAATCAGGAACCGTCTGGTTTTCTTAGAGATAAAGGTTTTTTCCGCGCTTACATTTTAAAATGTAAGTGTAGAATTATATTATTATGTAAAATAAAGTGTAATTTTGCTGATTCCTACGGAGATGACAACAGTTTTGGCAAGGAATTAAGTGACAACTTTAAACAGGCTGGCTGTCCAAGGCAGAAAAAGCAATATATAATTTTAGCAGCACTATCTTGTTGAGATCATTGCTCTTGCAGCCAGTAGAAAAAAAAAAAAAAATGGTGTAGCTGGGTATGGCTAAGAGGGAACATTTATTTTGTGAAAATTCAAAACAAGAAGGGAAAAATACCCCAAAGAGACTATAGGCTGCCTGGGGGACGGGGAAGGGGGAGGACAGGATATTCACATCAGCGTTACAATTCTGTACGCGAGCCCCTTGTTCCTCCTTCACCAGTGCAAAAGTCGAAATTTTCCTGATTAGATACAGACTGCAGCAAAAGTGCTTTGGTTACAAAAGCCAGTGAATTTACACATCTATGTGCTGACATTATACAGATCATTCCCTCTTCAGTTGACTGCTGCGAATGCTAAATCAAACCTTAGTTCAATTATTTTGTCCAACAGCCTCCACAAGAGTGTCTGTTTTTATTAATAAATTAGCCTTATAAGAGTGATAAATGAATTATCAGAATTTTTCCTGTCTCTAGAATGGAAAGCAGTTCTGATAACTCTCTTGCACCTAATGAAAAATATTCAGTTCCTAATAGCAACAGAGGTGATCTTTAAAATTTAAATTAATCTTTTTTTATCAGCAGTCATAGTGACATAGCCTGGTGATCCGTGAGAAAAAAAAAAAGTGTTGTTTAATAAACTGCTTTCTAAAGGAATATATTACAACTGCTCTGCACCTGAAGTTTCTGGAATTGCTAGCCTGGCAGTCAAAGGTTATAACGATGCAAATACAAAAAGCTCTCTGGAAACAGAAGTGTTATTTCAGTTACAGACGTTTAAAGGAGAGAAGAGCGTATATCCATAAAAGGAATTGTCGTGTAAAATCATTGTGGTTTCGCTTATGTATACTTCTATCCAAAACACAGAAGAATTGCCAAAGATCTGCTATGAAAACAGAACAAAAGAGCTGCGTTTTTGCTGTTAAAAACCTGTGCTGATGTTTGGTGAGGGAGTCCTGTGCCGTGTCTGACCAAAATTTCAGAGTAAGAGCAGGGCCTGGCCTGCCCGCATCTGTCTGTAGTAAAGCTGCCAGCGAATATTCCGTTTCTAGCGCCAAGAGAAGGACAGGACTGTCTCGGTCTAATTTCCCTGTGACTGCCCAGGTGAACAGTATTAGCCAGGGAAAATTTGAATTCATGCTTGGGGGCATGGGCTGAGCACCAGCTGGGCTCAGGGGGGATTTCCCCTGGGGCTTACAAGCATCGGCAGATATAGGCTGCTTCTGCTTGACACGTCTGTCATAAACTCCTTCTTTGCTAGATTGACAGTTCGTCTATTTCGGAATGGAGATTGTGATGCTGATTTCAGGGGGTTGTGTGGCGCTTTCTGCTGCGGTTGGATGTTACGGTGGTTTTGGGTGCCTTCCAGACAACCTGTTCTTTGGGGGGAAAAAGAAAAACCCAGAGTGCTCAAGTTGGATTCAGGAGCTGGATGTATCCGCTGAAAATGGGGCAGTCTTTGCGGGTAATATTGCAGGAGGTTGGACAGATGCGAAAAAGAGCTCCAAGGAGCAAGAAAGTGGATCAGAGCTCCCTAAAAGACTCTCTGAAGGGCCAAGGTGAGCAGGCTGCCCTTGTACATGGAGGAGGCTCGCAGGGCTGCGGTGCTCTTTACAGGAAAGGCAAACAACTTGTACCCTTCCACTTCCTATTTTCCTGAGTCTCCAAATGGAGGAAGTGATCTGAACAGGTATTATGCATTATACAGATTCTATGGAGAGTTTCATTATGCTCATTTTTGTCAAATATCCCTTGAAGGGTGATGGCCCTGTGGAGCCCCTCCCCGCATTGTTTTAATGAATGATCTCTGTAGGTAGTGTTTGACCCTGACATGCTACTTCTGGCAGCATCTTGAGCAGAGTCTTGAAAGCCCCTGGGTTTTGAAGCAGTTGCATGTTGCCAGAGATTCCCAGGCCTGGCAAAGCCCCTCTGTATAGAGTAGGCAGATTTGGATTGATTCCCCGGTCATTTAAAGAATAATTTGTGTTGACGTTAGCAAGAGATTGTGAGCAGGAAAGGCAGAAAGGCGCTCCCTGTCACTCTCCCCCCCCGCCTCCCTTTTGCACTGGCCCTGGGACCCCAGCATCCCTCAGCCCAGCCCTCTGAGAGCAGCCAGTGCCGAATGGTAGGATGCAGCTCGACTCCGTTTCATTGACAGCCCCAGATGAATAGGTCAGTGCAAAGGTATCCTACTTGTTTTTGCTCGTTGCTTCACCCATTGGTGAAGCAAATCAACTTGAAACCATACGGTCAGCCAGTTGATCTCCTTTTTACAGCAGGAGCCTTGTCTGAGCTTATTGCAGGAGTCGCGAGCACACAGCATTGCAGTGTTCCCTTGGGTCAGGGCTTCCAAGCGTGGCAAACAACAGGACAGAGGAGTTTGATCCTACTTTGCGGCAGGGAACTGAGAGAGCTAGAGACAGATCGTATGTAGCATGCTTCCTTGGATGCTCAGGAAGCAAAAGCGGTGGCTTTAACATGCTAGATTTTGGCATCTTTTCCCATTTTGTGCCCGTGTGGCTTAGCGATGTCTTCCAGGGAAGTGGGTCTCAGTGTGGTCCGCAGAGTGTGTGTGTGCACGCATGTAAGAGAGGAGCAATCCCCCTCTGTACCCATGCCCAGGAGGTACAGACTGGTCAGCCAGATGGAGATCTCTTTTGACAGGCGGTGGAGGGAGATACAAGCAATGGCATGTCTCATTCTGCATCCCTTGCGGGGCTGGACACATGGCTTGTCATTTGTCCAGAATCCGGCAGGACAGTCTGTACTCAACCCTTAGTCACTTTTCAACGAAGCATCCAATGCAGAAAACCTTTGCGCTGAATTTCCATTTTTATCTNTGTCTCACCACCCTCATGGTGAAGAACTTCTTCCTAACGTCCAATCTGAATCGACCCATCTAGTTTTAATCCATTCCCTCTTGTCCTGCCATTACCCGACATCCTAAAAAGTCCCTCACCAGCTTTCTTGTAGGCCCCCTTAAGATACTGGTAGGCCACTATAAGGTCTCCTCGGAGCCTTCTTTTCTCCAGACTGAACAACCCCAACTCTCTCAGTCTGTCCTCATAGGAGAGGTGCTCCAGCCCTCTGATCATCCTCATGGCCCTTCTCTGGACACATTCCAGCACGTCCAGTGTCATCCTCCTCCTTCTGTTGTCTACACATTGCTCCTCTTCCTACACAGCACAGGAATATCCCAACCTCCTCCTGGTTCTTTCTAAGCCAGAACAACGTTAGCATTAGCATTGTGCTGGTGACAGGCAGCTAACATTCACCAAAACAATGCTCAGCAGCAGCAAGAGCACGTACGTATACTATGCAGAGCATTGTGGCCTTGTCTCTTCAGCCCTGGACCAAACATGCTCCATAGAGCTAATCCATTCATCTGCCAGCCGTAACGACTCTACCCTTTATTTGCTGCATGAAGTGATGATTGTCCCAATGGTGTGAAATGCATGCATTAAATATAGGATAGTTGATTGCTTTCTTACTCTGACAGTGGTTAATGCTTGCTTATTAAGCTGTCTGCCTGAATGATTTAAGCCACTAATCTCGTCTCTTCCTCATCTTGCTGAAGCGTGCCTTAGTTAAGACCTACGTTGGGTTTTTTTTGCGATTCCAGTTCAGTTCCTTCTTCCACAGCCCTTCCTGCTGGAAAAAATCCCATCTCCATGGCCTGAAGGACAACGTTTGAATTGGGCTGTCCCGATCCTCACATAGTTATTGATCTGCCTGGCAGTCCCCATCTATAAAACACAAATCCTTGTCATTGGCTAATTTGCCAGTGACCTGCAGGGTTATATTTGTATGGTGCACTGCAAGATCTTGGGATGGGGTTATCTATAAATACTTGCGCAATCCTTTCTGACAACCCTCTTGTGCATTCCCTTCATCTATTTGAATGGAGGGCAGGTTCTTCTGAAGCGTATATTTACGCTGCAAAAATAAAAAGCTAATGTCTTCTGCTCCTCTTTTAGACTCTTGACACTCGGTAGAAGAGCTCCATTTCTTTGCTTTCATCCTACCTGCCATATCAGTACTGATTTACTCCTTTGGCTTCAAGCAAGGCTTACCACTCTGTTGAGTCAAATTTTTGATGCCCCATCCCTGGAGGTGTTCAAGGCCAGGCTGGATGGGGCTTTGAGCAGCCTGGTCTAGGAGGAGGTGTCCCTGCCCATAGCAGGGGGTTGGAGCTAGATGATCTTTAAGGTCCCTTCCAACCCAAACCATTCTGTGATTCTATAATAAGTGTCCAATAGCTGTCTTGAAAGGTCGTGCATCTATACCAGTACATCTCTGTCTTCTGGAATGGCTATGCATTTAGGCTACAGATTTTAAGGATATCTTGTGCTGCTGCATCTGAAAACTTCTAATCATGCTTTTCATTTGTGTGCTTTTTCTGTAAAGCACCCCTTTGGGATCGCACTTCTCAGGTACTCCGACTGTCTTCCAGGATATTTCAGGAGGCTGACTCAGTAGGTGATGCTCCCCTGCTCGTACCACGCTGCAATCCAGTGCCAGTTGCCCCAGTAAAAAAGCTGTCCAGTTGGGTGGGATGAGCTTCGAAATGCTGATACGTGGTGAGGGATGCTTCCTTGATAGCCATCATGTGCAAGAGGAGATTAAAGCCAACATCCAGGTCAAATTCCAGCTCAGATGGTGGCAGCCCCCTTACCTAATTGCCCCCCTCAATCAGATTTGTCATTGTTCCATGATAAACTTGTGGGCAGTGATTTACTACTGTGTGGTCATCTGGGCTCCCATCTCCAAACGACGGCTGCCAAGCACAGCTGTAAATGCTGGCAGGCAGTCAAAGGCTAAAGATGAAATCTGTGGAGAGCCAGGCAGCCTCGAGTCAAGGATGACCTCTCCTGCGTCCAAGGCCTCCTCTGCAAGGTCTTCCCAGGTCCAACCTCATCATTTCCAGCTCCTCAAAGGCTGATGGGGAGGGCACGACAGGAACATATAAAGAAATGGAGAATGGCCAGACACTATTATTTATCTATCTGCTGTCTAAACTTCAAGATAAAAAAGAGCTGATTGATGTGAGAGCAGGAGGCAGAGCATATGGAAACCTCCTGGTCCCAGGAGGGACCTGCTGTGGCTGCTCTCTGGGGCAGGGCTGAAGCAAATGCCTTTCTCACCTCATCAATCATGACATCCCCTTCTTTTAGTGGATAATATTTTGCAGATATTGTATTTTGTAGATATTGCATTTGCCACGCAAAGCTGCTATTTCTGCAAGCGTTCCTCTGTCAGTGCTGGGCTCTGGGGCTGTTGTACAGGGACAAAAAAAAAAGATCAGGACAGAGAAAGGGCAGCAAGACCTCTGGAGGGACCAAGAGCAGAGGTTGTGTAGTCATAGCAGTGCGCTTGGGTGCTGGAATGTTTAACGTCAAATGTCCTGGGAGCTGGTGAGATATAAAATGACATACATCTTGGGGAACTGCTGCCTTCTCCCTTTTGTACTTTCTTCTTTCTGAAACCTGTCAGCCTGCTGTTATGTCCTCTCCTTTTCCTCCTGCAAAGACTCCCCGCTCTATACTCAAGTTTTCACCTTGCTCACACCCCGGCCCTGTGAATTTATAAGCATTACGGGGGACATAGGCTTTGAAAAATTTTTCTGTCTCCTAGATTTCAGGAAGGGGACCAGCCCTAAAACATTTCTCTCATTATTTATCCACACATGAAGGGGCTCAAAGCAGCCCCGGGCAGCATGATCCTGATGGGTACCCTGCTCCTGGAGATGCTTTTGGCACCCTCTGCTCTGCAGGCTTCTCCAGGGCTAATGTCATATTATTGCCCCGGGCTTGAACCGACGATTTGCACTGTTAATTGCTCTGCAGTGCTCACGGACAAAAGCCCTGGTTTTGTCCACAGTAGCAGCCTGAAACCCTGCTCTTCTCCTACAAGAACATTAATTAAGAAGTGGCGGGATGAGTTGGTGTGATACAGCTATTTCTCTCCCTCCTGGGGCTGACAGAAGAAGCAAGCATAGCTGAGACGGGAGGTACCCATTTTAGTGGCCGATTGCTGTGCTCTTTGTAATGCCGAGTGCTGATGGAGCAGTTAGCAGAGCCCGTTAATGAAGGAGCTTTGAGAAACACAGAGTGGGGAGGTTTAGCCTGTAGTGCGGTCCTGTCTGGCCTAATATCTTTTCTGCCTTCCCCTTTGAGAATCTGGGCAGTCAGACATCTCCACTGACTTACGGGCAGCCAGAAATAGGCTTGTTAGTTGCTGTTCAACACCTGGGGCCATTTCTTAGGGCTTGAGGCTCAGGACCTAGAACTGAAAAAAATATCTCCATGTCCTAAGTTATTACTGGAAACAAGAGAAGCAGGAATAAGATTAGGACACACAAGGGAGGAAAAGGGCAGTGTTACATCGCTGCTTCTCCTCGCACACCTGGTGCAAGCAAGAAAACAGGGACAAAGCTGTAAGGGAGTTTGTGACGGATCCTGTGACATGGCCAGCCCCTGTCCCCGGTGGGCCTGGGCTTGCCATGGACATGTGAAAATGACCCACACCAAGCATCAGGCATCACCCTTTGGGCTCCATCCCAGCTCCCATTCCCCCTGCCACGGGAGGAGGGAGGGAAGGCAGCACTGCCGAGATTTCCCACAGCAGAAAGGGGGCAGGTGGAGCCCCCAGCCCACAGCATTGCAGGAGTTCAGGTCCTACAAACCCTCATTGGTCTTTGCCCGTCCCTGTCAGGCACACATGCACTTGCTCTTCTCATCCTTTTGGGGAGTCTGACCTTGCCAAATGCATTCCTGATTCCATCAATATTTTTAGATGCTTGCTTGGAAGTAGCCAATGCTGACTCAGGAGGTTTCCAGTCATGAACTACAAATACTCAGACCTGATAGAGAAAGACCAGGAAAAGTTAGAAACATGTTACTGGAAAAAAAAAATTAGGAGCCAAATTTATTCCCAGGCTAAAGGAAGGAGAAAGGGCATGTGTGAAACCTTCAGCTGCTTCAGCTCTGCTGGTGCCATTCAGGGAAAGGAAATAAAAAACAATAGCTGTGTCCATAAATACGCCCAGGCAGGGGTTTAAGAGGACACAGATTGCCTAATAAATCTTTCCGTATTTCTAATCTGCCCCGGCTGACTCAGATTACATTACTGAAATGTCACAATTGCTAAGCATTAACAAGTGATAAGAACACTTTTACCACTGACTAGACAAGTAGTAATTATGCTGTGTCCTTTCCCTCTCTCCCCTTTATTGTAGCTGTAACGGTTAGACTCTCCAAGCTCCTTCCTCTGTTTAAAGAAGAACTAAAAATATGTCACAAGGCAATAAAGCAAAGTGACAGAAAACATAGGAGACAAGTCCACAGACGCTATGTTTTATTAAAGGTTTTTCTTAATGATGGATAGGACACTGCGAAGGGCTGCATTAACATGCACAAGATGCTGTGGCAAAGAGATCTATCACTGAAGCTCGATGTTTTTGAGAGGAGTTTTTCAAAGGTTAGGTGCCCCAATCCTGAAGAAAGCCTTTTGCCACGTTAGCTGGCAAAACACTTTTTCAGAGCAACAGCAAATGGTGTTTGGCTTTGTGGCAGCTCACGAGACTCCAGCTGATGTGATGGTATAAGTTATGGACACGTCCTGGGAGCGTGGACTGTGCTATCGCAGACCTTGTGAGAAAAACCAAACAGCCTTTTGTAGGCAGGAGTAGATGGAGGGATGCTTATTAAATGGACTGCTCCCTGCCCTCTTTCTCCTCCCATTGTAATTCCCTGTGTCTCCCTTGCAGATGGGCTGGCCGCTTTTCGCGCTTTCCTGAAGACAGAGTTCAGCGAGGAAAACCTGGAGTTCTGGCTCGCCTGCGAGGATTTCAAGAAGACCCGCTCGGCAGCCAAGCTGGCCTCCAAGGCTCAGCGGATCTTTGAGGAGTTCATCGACGTGCAGGCTCCTCGAGAGGTGGGTATGCCAGCACCCCGGGCAGGCAGAGCATCCCTCCAGCGCAGGATGCAGGTCCATCTCCTCAAGGTGGGACCTGTGGGGTGCTGGGGGGTCCGGGAAGCCCTCCCTTCCCTCCCGGAGGTGATGGCGAGGAGTGGGTGTGGGGGACGGGAATGCCATCCTGCCTGCTAGAGCTGCCTCTGCTTGTGGTGACTCATCCCCTGGTGAGAGCAACTACTTTGACGAGACTAAATTAGTCACAGCCAGTGAGTTCGCTGGCAACTGCAACCTACATTTCCTAACCTCTGTGAGCTTCCTAGGAGTATTTCACCTTGCTCCTCTCATTTACTATCAATCCCAAAGCAGGCTATCGGGCTCATTTCTCGCAGGACATTTTGTATAGAAGCATCCCACGAATGACTAACTTGTTGACTCTTCAGGGAGGAGTGTTTATCTGCTGACTAACTCCCAACTCAATTAGACCTCCTAAAAGATGTGAGCGATAACTTAGGGCTGAACAAAAAGTGCAGTCGCAACCCAAAGCCTGGAATCGTTAAGTCCTCTTTCAAGTACTGACAGGCTGATGCAACTGTCAGATCCTGCGTCGTGATGTTGGGTTATGTTATTGTATTCGTAATGCAAGCAGGTGAGTGAGTGCTCACCGCGCCTGCTCTCCCACAGCGGTCCTCCTGCTAGATCGCACGGGTGCTTGTCACCATGCAGGTGCCTGCGAGGGGATCCCCCTAAAAGGGCTCTCTCCACTCCATCCTTGAACCAGGAAGGCTTTTGCGAGGCCACTGAGAAGCACCCAAACCTACACCAAGTGGTGGGGGGCACCTTGGGGCACGCTTCGATCCCCATCGCCCTCAGTGAGCATCTTCCTGCTGTTATTCATGAAGCTGGGTGAGATTTTTTCGGGAGTGTAGGGCTGAATCTGGATTAGAAACGTGAGCACAGGTTGGACGGGGTCTTTCCCCAAATTTGGTCCTGTTGTCATAATTTTGGCGTGCTAGAATGTGAAATGACCCTTAAGTGACACAAGGAGCTAGTCTCTATTGCTGTCATCTGAGCTAAGGCAGACAGCTTTACTTTCTAGACTCCTTTAAGTTTGGACTCTGGGTTAATAACAACAAATAACATCTTTTCAGCCAGTTTTTAAACAACAACCCTAACAAACGCTGACTGCTTTGCTAGGGAAAGAAAGCAGGAAAACTCAGGCTGTTGGCTTTGCAAACAAGCAGCAGTCATAACATGAGGGCGGTTTATTTTTTCGAAGTCCCTGCGCAAGATATTGTAACACCAAGCTGTTGTGGGAAAAATCAAACAATTGATTTTATAACAACAGGGTTTAAAAACATTCAATAAGAAACGTACTACTAGTTTAAACCCCACTAAAAGTTCATTCGCCTTTATCTTGGGCATGTAGTGAAGAATAAAGTGAACAGAGAAATTTTGGTCGACAGGAGAGAGGTTAGGCTAGGTCAGCATTTTTTAGAAGATGTGCCACACAAACCTATGCTTAAGAGCCTGAAGAAAAGTAACTTGATTTCAGAAGTGTTCAGATCAGTATAAATCTAGTTAAATTTGGGGCAGGATTTATAATGCTGGATCGCTAAAACCTGCAGAGTTTGGGGTGCTCTTTAGGCATGGGCGAGGGTAGGACCTTGGTTGTTCTGCTGCTTTTACAGGAACAGCTGAGGTGAAATGTGCCATTTTAAGTGGGCAAACTGGTCACTCAATACCAAACTCTCTTCTGCTGCTTTTCCCAGGTGAACATAGACTTCCAGACGCGGGAGCTGACAAGAAGAAATATGCAGGAGCCCTCCCTCACTTGCTTTGACCAAGCTCAGGGGAAGGTGCACAGCCTGATGGAGAAAGACTCTTACCCCAGGTTCCTGAGATCCAAAATTTACACAGACCTGCTGTCTCAAACCCAGAGGAGGCTCAGCTAGAGCAGTGATGGGGCCTCAGAAACCACGTGCTTCCCACAACAGCCAAAACCCCTGTCTAAATGCGAAACTTTCTCGGTGTTAAAAGCAGTGGGAATGAGAAAAGAGGGAGAAGGGGAAGAGGAGGCTTCCAGAGCATAATCCAGAAGTGGTATTAGGACTCTTTGAGTTTCTGTGCTTTTTTCGGTTAGCGGTAGCATCTTGCAGTTGTTGCCTCTCTCTAGCACAAATCCATAATCCTGTCTAGTCACGGGGTCGTCTGTTGGGAAGGCAGGTTTCCTTCAAAAGTACTCCGTTGGTTTGTGTGTAAATAACACCACTGCACCTTTCCATCCCTCCAGTCATCTCCCTAGCTCTCACCTCTCCCCTCTGCTTGGAGGGGCCCTAAGGGCAGTTCTGAAACTTGTGAAGCCAAGACTAGTCCAAAGCATCGTCTCCCACCCAGCTGCTGGGTTCTGGATCCAGGGACCGTGAGGAGGGAGAGAAGGGAGGGAGAGAGAAGGCAAAGGCACATGATTCACGCTGCTTCCCAGAGCAGAAGCCATCAGTGAACTCGGCTCACCTTTCCATTTTGGTGGCGCACCTTATGAAACCAGCTGCTACCCTGTCACAGCCCCTCCACACCTCTGACGTGCTTATCTTCCAGGGATGGGGAATAAGTGCTATTTTCCATATGACTGTCGAGCAGCTGAGTTTTTGTCATGAGGAAGGTAATGCCAAAAGCTCTCGCTAGACCTGGTCAGGCAAGTCTTCTAATGCGAATGAGTGTTTTCCATTAATATTATTTATTTGTACTGTAGTTCAGCCTCATGACTCCGGTCACTGTTCAGGCTTCATTGTGCTAAGGCACTGTACCAAAACCTAACACAAAGAGGCTCCTGGACGCCAGAGACATTAACAGGCTTGGTGGCTTCTCGGGAATGACCTGCCAGCTGTTGGGAAAGAGTCGCGAGAAGGAATGTCCCATCTGCCCCATGCTGAGATGTAAGAAGAGCACAAGACCTGTCTGCTACGGCAGACAGCATTTTTCATGTAGTACCCGACCAGCGCGCGGCAGGGAGAGGTAACATGAAAAGTCACAATTACATTTTTGTTGTTTACTGATTATTGACTGTTGTTGTTACCTACCGATTGTCCACTGTGGGTTCAATGCCGTGTAAAGAACTCCTAAAGACACAGGCCCTGCTGCATGGTGCTTGCTTAAAAGCAGGACACAGGGAAGCATGCCGTGGAGCAGGACGAGCGTCTAGGGGTGAAGTGGTGAGTGAAGGCTGCTTGGCCCTATTCCTATAGCCCGGATAGCCAGCTGCAGGAGAAGACTCTGCAGATGTCAGTTGTGTAGCACCTCCTCTGGGCTGTGCAGTAATACTCACCATCTGAAGGCCCCATTCCAACTTGTCGGCTGTCAGATTCTTGCAATATTTTCTAGTGCAGAAGCAGACAGCCTGTCTGTGGATTTGAGCCTACAGACCAGAGGTCTATTTTCTTAGTTTTATGAAGGCCTGGAAAGTGACCTCATGGATCTTTTCCTTCTCTCAATCGCCCACAGATCAGAGGCTGTAAACTTCTGCTCTAGTGGTGGGCGGTGGGTAGGTTTGCTACATCAGAAAACTGGTGATAAAGGTTTAGTGTAATGTGGTGTGAACGAGGTAGGCTGAATTCTAAGCATAAAGTGTTCGGAACGAGATACAGAAAGCTTGCCTGGATATTAAAAGTTACTCTCCATGCATTAGGTAGGAAGCAGGTTTTGAGGCTTTTTGTAAGGATGCTGTGCAGTAGGACAAATAGGTTTAGGATCAAGATAGGGATGGTGAGCATGTTTGTTTTATTTTGGAGGTGTATTCCTGTGGTCTCTAAGGCACTAAAGTCTAAATATGGTGCAAGCGCAAAATTGATACTCAGTAGGGAGACCTGCTTTTCAGTACCTGGTTGGCTGGCTCTAGAATTCTCCCGTTGTTTTATAGGAAAAGATTGGTGAAAAGTGAGCACTGGAAAGTGCCCCAGATTCATCCGGGGGGGTCTACATCGTGCATGGCTCAACTGACCGTGAGCGTAGCTGTTCATGGGCCCATAGCTTTATGGCAAACAAGGTACCTGGCAAAGAAGGTCTAATGGGACAGGTGTCTGGGGAAATTTTTGCAATGCTCTGGAAGGAATCAAAGGCAGAAGGAGAGTAGTTGTGCATCCAGTGTCTGCCCCTGGTGGTATCTGGGCTATAGGAAGTGGAACAGAGTCACATTACCTATACAGCTCCTTCCTGCTACAGGTGAAAGGGAAGGAGGAGGGCAAATCATCCCACATTGCGGTGAAATGCTCTCAATGCTTGACCTGCAAGGTAGGATGCACAGCCAACGACTGTGAGGAGGGGCTGGAAGGACTCTTCTTTCCAAGAAACACTATGTCTACTGCACCTGCGTAACAGGTTGGGATCTCTCAGGGACACAGGTTGCTTTGGCTGAAGTATCTCCCCTTGAGATGGCCTGTGGTGCTGGTTGTACCCAGTGTCACTGCGACTGCAAAATGGCACAGCGAGCAGTCATCCAATCGCTGCAACGTGGCAGCTCAGCTTCCCAATTCTGTGGCATCAAACAAGCCATGTGACAAGGGATGAAGGGAGGATACCTCATCTGGCCCTGCCTTCTTCTGTTTCAGCCTCCTCTTGACTGTACATGCAAAAAGCATCCCTGGATGTGAGCAACACCACCAGCCAGCTTATTGCAGTCATCGCTTTTAAAGAGAAGGCAGAAGGCCAAGTTAAATGCCTTGTGGTATTTCTCTTAAAGCCGCCAATACACCTTCTTTAGTGGGCTTGGATGATGCTGACCTGTAGTGCCAGCTGATGCATCCCAGACAAGGCTTTTCAGCGAAGTGCCCTGCAGGCACCCATGGTGGTGAGGGTCCCAGAGACAACCAGGCCATGAGGAAACAGCAGAACAAGATGGTTTTGTTGAGGAATGAAGAACAGAAACTCGGAAGTGAGGACAATTCCCAGGCTTCCCTGATGGCTACAAAGGCCGGTCCTACTCGGAGTGTGACTCCAGAATGCCCAGGAGGTACTGTCTCTCAGCAAGATCCTCCAGCATCAGTGCTGGCATCCTTTCAGTTTGTGTCAGAATTCATTGAAAAACTTCAAAGTAGTCAACACCGTGTGAAAACCAAGCTCCCCTCTCTCCTCCACCAACCTGGGGAATTGCTTTGTGCGGGCACACTCGGAGATGGCATTGCTGTGGTTGTGACAGGAACTGTATTCACACCGGCTGATGTAGGAGAAGTGTTTTGCCCATTAAACTGGTGCCGGATAACATCCTCCACGGGAAACATCCTCGAGCCTAGAGTGGAGCAAAAGTATTGTCTGAGGCACATGAGTCTGTCACGGTTATTTTTGTTGCTGCTGTTACAGTTTGTCTCTCTTGAAGGAAAGCAGACTAGTTATTTTAAGTAATTTTTTTTTAAAAAACAAGAAATTGGCACCAGCTGCTTCTTTTATGCCAAATGTCAGTCTGAAGTGAATTAAAATAGGCAGCTTATAGCTCTTCCCCTTAAACCAGGGGCTGATTAAGGGAATAATGACTGAGCCAAAGCTTCGGAAAGCACTGAGTGATGACTAATCCCCATCAAGGACAAATATCCTATCTTTGATTCATCTCTTACTGATGTGAAAGGGATATTCATAACTTACAAACCCTATTTCCCCCACTTCAACAAGCACACACCTCCAAAATTTTGCTCCTGTTTCAAGTAATGTCAGAGTGTGCCATCACATGAAGAGAGGAGAAAAAAATCGGTTTGCTCAGCTGTTTTTATTCAGTGTGTTTGCTGGCACGTCCCCAGTCAGCTCCCAACTCCTTTGACAGCAAAAGGGAAGAAGAGTTTACAAATTGCCTTTTCTATAAGCTTCAGATGTTGTTAACTCCAGAAGCAGATGCAGAACCCGAATCTGCTTTGAGTTTCTTTCTCCTGCTTTGGCCCGTCAGCTGGGTTTGGGATGATTTCCATCACTTTTACTGGACTCGTTAATGTACCGATGGGTCCCTGCCCTCCATGTGTGAAGGGCAAAGTCCTGCTAGTCTAAGCAGGGGAGGGAAATAGGGGTGTGTGTCTGCGGGCGCGGGTGGGTGAGAGCGCATGTGAATTCATGTCTATGTTATTTAGTGTCTCCTACTAGAGAAGCTTTTCTGAGCCATAGATGTGCATGTTAAAATAGGAGAATTAGGCATAAAATGATATAAAATGAGATTTTAGCCAGTGTTGTGTTTGCATCGTGTGTAAGTTTGACTAGTAATAAGAGACATAAAACTCTGCTAGGCTTCCAGTTACCCCTAAGAGCACATGTATCAAACTGAACTGAATGTTCACTGATAGACACAAAACCAAAATGTTTACAGCATTCAGAGCAATAGCAAGGCATACCTCATGCCAGTCCTGGAGTGCCTCTCACCTGGCCATGCAAACTCTCCCCTCCCCGGGGCCTCTTGCTTCTCCCTCCAAACCCCTTTCTCTTTCTCTGCCTTGTCCTCGTGGACTTCCCTCCTCCTCCTCTTTATGGTTACCTCCCTGGAGCACCCCTGTCCATGCCAAACAGCACTGCTTGTCCCCATAAATCTGAGCCTGGGTCTCACATAACCTCCTCCTGTGCCCTCCCCTTTGCCTACCCTCCATCCCCATCTGTCCCTCCTCTAGTCTTTGCCTAATCTCCATCCTCATCTATCCCTCCTCTTTGCCTTTCAGTTCCCCAGACACTTGTCTCCAGTCTGGCCATCTCTCTCCTACACACCTCCTACTGTCGCTATAAAGCTATTCCTTGCCTGTTATAAAAGAAGAAAACGTTTCACGGAATTTCTGCATTATCATTCATTCCTGGGGCTGCCGCAGTTGTCGTCTTCCTTGGTATTGTGTTTTCTCCGGCATCGAAGCATTATACCACAGAACTGGAATTGAAGTACATTTTGCTGCTAGACCAGAATGCTTTTCTCTACCACGTACCCCTTGGGCATTGCAGAGGCTCGGCTCATCCCCGACGTTGTGTTTCCTTCCTCCATCCACGCTCCACGTGCTGCGCTTGTGACAGGGGCTGGCAAAGCGAGAGAGCAGCCGTGCTGTGGGGAGGCAGCTGGGCTTCCTCTTGGCATTCTGACATATGAAAAAAAGAGTGTAAATAAAGGGTGTGTGGGGGTGTGTGTGTCTGTGGTATTTGCTTAGTAAAGTCAGTTGTTCTGCTCAGTGTCTCCTCTTGGTTTTACTGGAGGGTGGTATCTCTAATTGGAGAATGCAGTAAACTCAATGGCAGTTCAGCGAACCGAGGGCATGGGAGGGAGGTGGCAAAGGGGGATGAGCTTATTACGGAAAAAAAACAGAGTATTTCTGGCAAAAAGGCAGTGCCTGCTTCTGGAGGGACCCGGCGTAGCAGGGAGGTATGGGGTCCAGCTGTGGTGTGAATCGCTTGTCTCCAGTAGCCCTCACAGGTCCCACTTTGCACCATGTGCTGCGTGCGCCAGGCTGGATCTAAAACATGATGGATGAGGAGCTGCTCGGCTTTGCATTTACAGCGCAGATAACGGTGTTGTCCTACGAGAAATGCCTTCACGTTGCTCTATCGGTGCCCGCAGCCACCAGCTAAAAAGCAATGAGGGGAAAGAGGCATCTCGTGTTTACTTATGCAGTCCTCTGTGGGATTACTGGTAATGAAGAGAGCAGGGTACAAGCACTCCCTGGGGGAGATCCCCCTTCCTTAAAAACCACGATCGAAGTATCTCATCCTCCTATAACCTCTCTCCCCACCTCCTCTACAAGAAAACCAAACCAGACATGCAGAATTCAGAGTTTTCTTTAAGCCCCCTGGCACCTCCATCTTTGGTGGGATGGCTGTGTCCCACCGGCAGGAGGAGGCCTTGAGGATCTGACCCCAACCCCAAGAACCAGTCCCAAACAAGGTGCAGTGTAAGATGTCTTTGGTCCTTGGGAAACATGATCGCGGGGCTCAGAAGAGATTTAGGAGGACATCACTGTATCGAGTGAGTTCAGAAGCGAGCCATCAGGTACCTGGGCAGAAAGACCAGCTCTTCTAAGACATTCCCTATGCCATGCTTTTATTTTAATTAGGTCCTTGTGCTGTAACTGCCTCGGCAGTGTCTGGGTGCTGCTGGTGTTGGTAGATAACAGCAGGAGCTTTTTGGGCAGGACACATGGACTGTTCAGTCTGATTCCTTCCCGTCCAGGGGAAGGCATGGGCTCGGGTTCAGTTTGACCTTCCCTCTGCATTAGCTGCTCGTTTGCTAGGCTCACCTTCCCCTAACGAGGCAGGAGAAGCTCCTCAGCCATACCAGATGTCCGACCGGCGATGATATCCCCCCTGAGTCGTGTCACCGCGTTGTCAAGTGTTACCCACCTGTACTGTATAGAGACCATGAGGATGTAATAAACAGCCTGAGAGAACTCACTCTGTGCCTGAGTGTCTGAAAAGGTGCGAGTCGAGCTCTTTTTCCTGCGTGGAAAGTGGGAACCTTGAGCCTGGGGATGGAGGGGTGTCTACTGGCAGAACTGCTGAGGAGGAAAAGGATGGGAGAAGCTTGTGCCTTCTCAGACCCTGCCCTCATCCTTCTGTGTGCTGGTTTCACTGGTGCAGACATGCTAGATGGGGCAGTGAAGAAGGGACGTGTTATCTCTAAGCAGTCGGTCTCCTCTGTTGAAGCAATTTAGATCCAGTCTCCCTGGAGGTGTAGTTTGGGGAGATGAGTCAGAAATATTGTCAGTAGGACCTAGGAGATGATAAGGAAGGTAAATCTGAAGAGCTTTCCAGCAGTACATTGCCGTCCTTCTCTGGGTACACCCCGCTGCTGCCGGTGATGGATTGCCCACCCCAGACCCCAAAGCCAAGGACCTGGGCAGAAGCAGCATCAGGAGCAGCTGTTCTTGGAGAAGGCTGCAGCAAAGGTTCCCTGCAGTGAGGGGCTGCCGGTGTCTGCCCGGGGAATAGCTGTGGTCAGAGTGGAGCAGGAGCGGGAGCGCTGGCTTCATCCCGGGGAGGCAGGCAGCATGGAGAGCGGTGGTGGCCAGTGCAGATGGGCATCCTTCATCACAGACAAATTACTCACTCCCCTGAATGAGGCACCTCACAGAAATCACACATGAATCTGCAGGACCTTCCCAGGGGTGAAGTCAGGGCTCTAGCAACGGGTAACTGCTTGTTCAGCCATGCTCCAGGGGGAAAATGGAAAACCAAGCACTTCTCTCCCTGCCAACAGTGTGGCGAGGGGACACGGGGCTGCTGAACCAGCCACTTGGTGGTCCATCTCAACCACCTCAGTGCACATCCTGCCGTCTTGCGGGGAGAAGTGGCCATGGCTGGGCAGCAAACACTCTTTATTAGCCCGTTAAACCCACTGACACGCAGCCAGAAGTGGCCACGGCGAAGGTGGCATCAGCCTTTCCCGTGGACCCAACGCCACGGCTGGCACAGCTCCCGCCTGCCCCTCTGGACACGTTTTGGTCTCACTGCCTTATTTCCAAGTGTGAAAACGTTGTGCCGGGTTTGTTCCCTGTACCAAGACCGGCGGTGGGGGATGCATGAGCAAGCGCTCCTGGGAAAGGGAGCAGTGCGGATGGATCAAGCCATGAAGAGCAAACCAATGCTTTCTCCATCAATAAAAAGCAGCCCTAGGCTCCAGGAGGCAGCTCGCATCAAGGTCTCAGCTTGATGCATCCTTGGTGGATAAAGTGGGGAGAGGCGAGTGGGACTGGGCTGGCGAGTCACTGGTAAAGCCCAGGATGAGGACTGGCATGGGAACGGGGATGAACAAGTAAGGAACAGGAAAGGCAAGGGTTGGCTTGGCAGGCAGGGAAAGCATGGCTGGGGACCACGGTGTGCATGATCTACAGACCCAGTGAGAGCTGGAGAAAGTGGAGTGACCAAGTGAGTCCCAAAGGCTAGTTGAGGGAGTCTGGAGGAGCCTGGGCTTGCTGCGGAAGGGTTGGGCAGCAGCTGAGGACAATCCCGGGTACTAAAGCGGGAAGGGGAGATGTTAGCAGGGGCAGAGACCAGAGTGAGAGCAGCTGGGGGGGTTGTTTGGGTGTTAGCAGAAAATTTCATGGTGGGAGATCAGCCGAAGAGTGGGGCTGAAGTGGCCCCATGGGGGCTGCAGCTTGCCTGGATAAAGAGCTTCAACGAGGAAGGGCTGAGGCCAAGCAGAGCATCTCCTGAGCAGGTCTGGCAAGTGAGGGACAGCAGTGAGCTGGCTCCAGCTCAGCCCTGGGTGCACTGAGGGTGCTCCTTGCCCAGCACACAGCCCACCCTCCCTCCCAAAAGGTGAGTGCTTGTTACACAGTCTGCACAGGGTTGCATTTAAAACCAAAAATTAAATGAGCTTGTTTTTCTCTGGAAATCAGTGCGGTGGAATTTATCAGTCACTCTGTCTTCTTTCTATCCCCCCTTTTTTTTGCCCTAATTCCCTTCCCTTTTTTTATTGTTTTTTCCTTTTCATCTGCCGCTTCTTCCCTCTAAGCCTGACTCTGAGCCAAAACAATTTACATGCATCCAGGGAAAGATCTGGCATTAGTGCTGCTCTGTCTCCCCTCTTAGTTAGGATATATTTAGCCATCGTCTTGGGTGGGTTTTTTTGTGGTGGTTTTTTTTTTTTTTTTCTGTTCAGTGGCTTTAAAGAGCAGGTGCCGCGAACAGAAAGAGAAGATTAAAAATACCTGCTGTCAGATACCTCTCCCTGCGCAGATGTGCTCCGATGCTGTGCAAAGTGAACACGTGAGCAGAGTGGATAACAGCTGCCCCTTGAAAAGCTCATTTGTAATTCTAATTTTTTTTTTTTTTTAATTTCAATAATCTCTTTCCGCACTGCTACAAATTTCCAGAGCAGCTATTTCCTTTCGTGCCTTGTGTGAAGGCAGCGTGAGCTTTTGTTGGGAATCAATGGAACGCCTGGTGGGTCAGGGTGAGGGGCTGTTGCCGCCCAGGAGCTGTGGAGGGATAAGCGCTGCTGCCTGTGCAGGCAGCTGCCTGTCCTGCAGCGTGGTAGGGGTTTCCCTGGGCGGGGAGGTATGGATGGAGCAAGGCTCACCTGCAACCACATGGACATGGCATCCCGTGCAAGTCCCTGACCATCCCTATCTCATGAGGCCATGACCAAGGCCGAGACTCAGCTGTGATGTGGGTCCTTGGGAACCCCTTGCAAACATCCTGCTGTGGTCGGAGCAGCCTCAGCTGCTTCCTTGCTCCTCCGCCACAAGCTTCTGAGCGATGCCACTCTCCTGCCTGCACAGCAGCCACCTCCCGCCACGGGCAATCCTCTTCCAGCACCCCTTTCCCCATCTCCTTTGCCTACACCTCTCCTTAAACACAACCAGAGCTTCACAACAGCTTGCTGGTGGAGGGGGGGGCCTGTGCAATACGAGCGGCACCTTTAGGTCTCTCACTTCTACTCCTTTGCATTCAGCATCTCCCTGATTTCACGCAGACAGCCCTGGGGGACTCGTCCGGCTTCTGGCAGTCTCCTCTCCAGCAATGCAGGGAGCATAGGGTGCTATCTCCAGGTTTTACTGCTCCTGATCACTTCTCTGCAGTTTCCCATCGGTTTAGGAGAAATCAGCTGTCTGGCTCCCCGCTGAGCCTGTGTGGCCCGGCCCATGTCTTCTGCGATGCAGCGAGACCCCAGCAGTGTGGCTTGCCCTGGCTCTTCCTCTCCTCTTCCTCCTCCTTCCCTCTGCCTCCCCTTCCCATCCATTTCTGTATCCTCCCCTTCTTATTCCACTCAGACCATACAAAAATACGAAAATACCTGGTACCAGAAGCTCTCCTCAGAGCTTGGCTGCGCTTTGGGGCATGTGTGCAAGGATGCTTTTTGCCCCCTGTCACCAGTCTCCCTTGTTTCCCTGTTATCTGCCTCGTTCGTGTAGTTTTTGGGGCTGAAAACTTTATTTCCCTATTTTTCAAAGTTGCCAGCACTTGACAAATACTAGCCCAGAAACAGCATCAGCAATACCTGGGGTTGAGAGGGTTAGTGTTTTCCTGCCGGTGGGGAAGCTGGAGCTGTATCCTGACTGTATCCCATGGTCCACCCATCTCCCAGCCAGAGCATGCAGGATTCCCCCAGGGGACCCTGCCTGGGTTTCCAGGACCTCCCTGGTGGAAAAGCAGCCCTGAGAGGGTCAGTCCCTGTGGATGGGAGATGAGCTTCATGCCAGCAAGGCTGCAGCACGGTTATGGGCAGGGAGCCTGGCCCCAGGCGTTGCGACACAGATGAGTTTTTTCATGTGTTCCAAAACAAGGCCTGATAATACCGGCAACTGAGCTGGAGCTGCGGGAGGCTGCTAAGCCAAATGAGACAGGAAGCACGTAATTAAATTAGATATAGAGTGGCATAAAGACATCTAAGTACACGGACGTCGTCGGGCTCGCAGGCTATTGCGTAACCCTGCTGAAGAGCTCTGCCTGATAAATTTTTTTATTTTTTTTTTTTCCACGGAATTCTTCAGAGTTGGAAGGGACCTCTAGAGATGATCTAGTCCAACTCCTCGGCTAAAGCAGGATTGCCTAGAGCACATTACTCAGGACTGCATCCAGGCGGGTCTTGAAAGTCTCCAGAGAAGGGGACTCCACAACCTCCCTCCCTGGAACAGGGCAGCCTGTTCCAGTGCTCTGTCACCCTCACCGTAAAGAAGTTTTTTCTCATATTTGATTGGAACTTCCTATGTTCCAGCTTGTGCCTGTTACCCTCTGTCCTGTTACTGGGAACCACTGAAAAGAGTCTGGCTCCATCCTCCTTAAACCCACCCTTTAGATACTTGTAAACATTAATAAGGTCTCCCCTCAGCCTTCTCTTCTCCNCTGCTTTCCAGCAGGTCCACCCCTAACCTATACTGGTGCCCGACATTCTTCCTCCCCAGTTGTAGGACCCTACATTTGTCCTTGTTGAACCTCATTAGGTTCTCCTCTGCCCAGCTCTCCAGCCCGTCTAGATCATGCTGGATGGTAGCATGGCCCTCTGGGGTGTCGGCCACCCCACCCAGTTTGGTATCATCAGCGAACTTGCTGAGGATACGCTCTGTCCCGTCGTCCAGGTCGTTGATGAATACGTTAAACAATACTGGTCCGAGTATTGACCCCTGGGGGACACCACTGGTTACAGGCCTCCAACTCAATCCTACTCCATTAATCACAACCCTCTGAGTCCTGTCACACAGCCAGCTCTCAGTCCACCTCACTGTCCCCTTGTCTAGTCCACACTTCCTCAGTTTCCTAAGGAGGATGTTGTGAGAGACAGTGTCAAAAGCCTTGCTGAAGTCAAGGGAGATGATATCTGCTGCTCTGCCCTCATCTAGCCAACCAGTTATAACATCATTGAAGGCTATATTGTACCTACCGCATCCAGCGCTGGTGAGCTGCCAGTCCTCGAACAGCATCTCCCACCCCATCCAAAAGGAGAGTTAAAAAGCTGCCCCGAGGGAGTGGAGCTGCTGGCTGGGGGTTTGTGCAGGGGGCTGGTGGCCATGGCAGAGGGTCTGTCCCGGCCTTGGTGGGGAGGACATCGCCATAACAGCCCAATCCCATCCTGGGATCAGCCCCGCATGTGCGGTACCGGCAATGTGGGGTGTTCCAGGGCTTCAGACACCCAAGTGTGAGACTCCATCATGAGCGTGGTGTTTCTGATGGCTTTGTGCACCTTCTGGCTGAGTGACCGTGGTGCCCAAGATGACACAGCCTTTGATTGACTCTTTCCCTCTTGCTGAGGTTTTGTAGGGGTCTCTCCCTCTCAGGGAGCCTTGGAGGGACCACCACAGGTGTCTCCTCACTTCTTCCTTGCTGTCGGCTTTGCCTCACCTGAGCCAAGCGCTTCAAAAGCTGCTACAGAGGGGACAAGGTAAAGCCGCACGTGTGGTTGGCCAAATCACTTTATTTCTATGGGGAAAGGCAGTGGGGAGACAGGGGCTGAAGCAAAGCGGAGGTTTCAGCTGGCTGTCACGCCAGGGTGGAGATGTGCAGAGTTTCTCCCCTCTGGCTCGTATAGTCCGTGCCCCCTTCCCATGGGCTGCAGCTGTTGCTGCCGGCCCTGCTGTGGTTTTGCCATTTGGTTGCGTTTCCCTGGCTCCTTCAAGCAGCACGTGGCTCCCAGCACAGCGGCTGTCTTGGGGACTGCGGACTTGCTGCCAGAAGTCATCCATCCCGCTCTGTGTGTGTGCGATGTGTCCAGCCTCCTGGAGGTTTTCCTCTTACCATAACCTGCTCAGGGGATGCCTCAAACCAGGGGGAGAGTCACACAGAATCACAGAATGGTTTGGGTTGGAAGGGACCTTAAAGATCATCTCGTTCCAACCCCCTGCCATGGGCAGGGACACCTCCTACTAGACCAGGCTGCTCAAAGCCCCGTCCAGCCTGGCTTTGGACACCCCCAGGGATGGGGCATCCACAACTATGACTGCACACCTGGAGGTGGGAGAAGGGGCTGCAGCACGTAAGCATGGCTTTAAAGGGGAAAAGGACACAGAAGAAATCCTGCTTAACACTGGGCATGACCCTTTCCTATGGGTGCCAGGAGCCCGCACCCAACTGCCACTGCGACACCGGTGCTCCCAGCACAGCAGTGAACTGGGGTGGAGCACCGGGCTGATATGACCAAGCACTTTCCCTTCTTTCCTTAAATCCACAGCAAGGATCACAACTATAATCATGGTTTTAAGGCACAAGGAAGACAGGAACAAGGGATTTCTGTAGGTCCAAACAGTTATCATTTATTTATCATTTATTAGCTGAATATCTGCTAACCAAGAAGCCTTGAACTTGTTTATTCAAGAAAACAGAGCTGTTGGGAAAGTAGCTGCTCTTGCCGTTAAAGCTGAGACAGGAGCTAAAAACACGTGTTTGGTCTTTATCCCTGATGCGTCTTTTCTGGCTAGCTGTGGGCAAAACACTTTTGCGGCTTTTACAAAGTGGTGGGAGAAAGACAGGAGTCCCTCAAGAGAGCTGAGATGCGTCTCCCGTCCTGATCTCCTTGTGTTTCTGCTCCCCGAAGGCAGCTCAAGAGGAGCTTTTCTCCCCAGTCTGGGGCCGAGATGGCTGCGTGCTTACCACCTCCCTGGCACGGCTTGTCTCCCACAGGCAAGATGCTCTGGCGGTGTCCCGTGTGTGATTAATGCAGGCAGCAAGGGTGGGAGACCACCTGAGTGCTGGAAAAATGTCTGTGCTGGCTGCAGAGCTGGCAATGGCAGGTACCAAGTGGGGAGGGAGGAAGGGGATGAGGAGTGGAGATGGCGGCTCTTGCCTTTGCCCTAGGACGGCTGTGGGCAGGGGGTTTTGGGTCGCTCCCCCCACCATGGTGAGCTTCCTCCCAGAGCCATGAGCGGGGAATTGCAGGGAGGGCAGCCCTCCGGGACCCTGCCTGAGCCCCACCTCGGCACGGGGATGTGTTGGCTGTCATGGACCCCTCTGCTTGCTGCACCAGACCTCGGGGTTCACTGGTGCGCAGTGCCTGACACTGGTTTAGCTCTTTCTCTTCATCCTTCTGTTTTGCTGGTTCAGTCCTTCCCCTCCAGTTTCCAGCCTCTCCTCTGCTTTTAGTCTTTTCTTTCCATCTTCGGTTCTCATTAGGATCCACCTTTATCAGATGTTCTCCCGTGCTTTGCTCAGACTTTCTTTGATGTGCACCCCCTCTCCTTCTCCTCTCCCACCATAGACCCAGCAGGGAATTTCTGATGAAGAACTGCAACTTTTGCCAGCACGTGGGGTCAGACATTGGTCCTTATTTATTCTGGCTGGGGACTGGCAGTGTACTCTGGGGGGGGATGTGAAAACATTACACCCTTCTGCTCTACCCGCAGTGCAAAGGAGGGGGGGATATTGCATTGCGCTGGGGAGCCCAAACCCTTCCCCCAGGCTTTGCATCTGCCCCTGGGATGCTGCAAAGCAGCCTGATGCTGCTGGGGACTGGCATCCCCTGCTTAAACCGGCTGGGGAAAAGATGCTGGTGAGGATTGGAAGCCCTTGGGCAGCAGGACGGAGCTGATGAATTGCTGTGTGTTGTGGCCTCTGTGCTGTCCCTCTCGCTGTCCCCATCTGCGCACCCACCCGCCGGCCGTTACTCAGCAGGCTCCGCGCGTCGGTGGAAATGAGCCTGTTTTTTCCTGTTATCGAGGAAGCAGTTATGACTGTGATGCTCAAGGACAAGCCTGGGCCTCCCACACTCCCCCCCCTCCTCCCTTAACAGCACAAAAGAAACCTACCTAAGCCGTTATCTTCGCTCAGGCGCTGCCAGAGCAGCTTTTGGTTGGCTGGAGGCTGGAGCGATGCCGGGTCCCCCTCCCAGCTCTCCCGCCTCCCACCCGATATAAAGCGTGGCTCCTCGCTGCTTTTCCAGCCGGCAGCACACGGTCCTGGGCGCAGGTGGTGCCGCAGCTGCCTGTTGCACGTCCCTGTCCCTGCCGCCACCACCGCCTGGACCCCATGAGTTGCTGGGCACCCGGGTGCCCGGCTCTCAGCATGTGCCGGGGCTTGGCCGCGCTCCCCGTCACTTGCCTGGAAAGGTAAGGGGCTTCGCCACGCCGCACTTCTGGGATGTAGAGGGTTAGCTGGAAAAGATGTGCCTAACTTCCCGAGCGGCTGCTGCCAGGATGTTTCGCTAGAAATTGGGGTGTGGACTTGCATGGAAACACGCATCCCGAGTGATTTGTTTTGGGCTGCACCCCTTCTGCTCCCCGGGAGGGGAGCACAGAGGTAAAACATGCAGAGGGAGAGGAGGCTGGATGGGGCTGCAAACACACCAGGGCTGTTTCTCTGGCTCCATCTCCGCAGAATTTGCTTCAGGTTGGCAGCAGCAGGACTGTTTTTGTTAACACGGTCGAAATGTTAAGTGACACGTTGCTCCTCCTGACGAACATGGCTACAAAGCCCCATGCTGCCGGCTTGACATTTAAACACTTATTTTTGTATAAGCGCCTTGGGATGCCTGAATGAGTGGCAGCACACAAATAGCAGCGGGGCTGCTGGCTGCCTGGGGGGTACCCCGGGGAGAGGAGCCGATTTAGCAGCGGCTCCTGCCGTATCGCCACAGAGACCTCCCGGCAGGGAGGTGCCTCTGTGCCACCACCGCAGAGCTGCGGTGACGGGCAGCCACCTCCCAGCCTCTCGGAGACAGGGCTGTGGCACAGGAGCATCGTGCTGCCACCGGGCTCACTGGGTCTCAAAGGCATGGGGTAGGTGGATGGTGCCACTGGGGAGCACAGCCGTCTCCACGGCATGGTGGCCGGCTCCTGGTGACCACCCCAAAAAAAGCAGGGGAGCATCAGCCAAGCTGAGGGAGATGCTCCTGCTCGGCCAAGCAGAAAGAAATTGCTGTGTTTTTCCAGTGCTTTGAGAGCAGTGTAGCACCGCTGGGAGAGAGGGACAGGAAAAGGAGCCAGGGTAGCTTCAGGGAGCTGGGGGGGGCACTGCGGGGGCTCCAGCTGGGCGCTCAGCAGCTGCTCTGCTACCTGCCCCGGAGGAAAAAAGCTCTCCATGCTTTATAAATGCATGCGGCGCTACCTGGGAAGCGAGCGGGAGGAAATGGTCCCCTGGGCTTAATGCGCTGCTGAGCGTGCTTGCCAGGGAGCAGAAAAAGCAACCGGGGAAGCATTTATTTCGTACATCAGAAGGTAAAGAATAAGCAGCTAAAACTGAGGAGCAAGGGCTGCCCCTCTGAGCTGTGCTGGGGCCGTGGGATGCAGCCCCTGCCAGGCAGGGGGGTGGTGACAGCAATATGGTGGCCCAGTAATCCCACCTCTCCCCTTCCTCCCTTCCAGAGCCAAGGATGTGAAGACCCGCTTAGGGATCCTGCTTCATAAACCAGAGCTGGGATACAGGATCGGGACCTCCAGCAAGCTGCAGCTGGGCTCCAGGCGGAGGTAAGCAGAGCAGCGCCATGTCCCATGTTCACCCCAGGACGGGTCCCCGTGGACCAGGCTGTCCTGGGGGATGCTCCTGCCCATCTATGCAGCAGAGAGGATGGAATGCAGCTCGCCCTCCCCACAGTCCCACCCCAGCAGGCAGGGAAGGCGGATCACTTCCCAGCTCCGCCAGTTATAAAATCAGACTGGGGAACTGATGCTCTGGCATTAGGCACGAGAAAGCAGGTCCTTAGCAATAGGCCAGAAACTCAGAGGGCTCCCGCAATTCCTGGTATCTCTGACCAGTGCCTGTGACCCCCAGGGAACACAGGCAGCATTAAAAACAGAATACTAAATATTGCTGCCGAAGGCAAGGCATCTTCTTGCAGAAGAGGCTCTGCTGGGCTTGTACCAGCAGAAAAGGGCTCCTCTGAGTATCATCTAGGAAGGTACCTGGCCAAACCTGCACTATGGAGTTGAGGTCTGGCGAGCTGTCGGGGAAGGTAAAAGAAAGGGAGAAAGGAAAGAGAGCCCACAGGTAATGGATACTGGGGTCTCGCTTTGGTTTCCTACCGAATGCCGCTGCCTCCCTCCTTGTGCTCTCTCCCATTAACGGGGCTGCTTGACTGAAGTGCTCCCATCCTTTGCCAAGTGGCAGGAGAAGTGTTCTCGGCGGGACAGCGAGCCTTAAGTCCTTTTGTCTTTTCCAGAGACTCCTCACAAGAGGTACTGGAATGGAGGGAGTCCTTCGACCAGCTCCTGAAGAGTAAAAGTGAGTAGGATTTTGTTTTCTTCTCTTGGTGAGACCGCACAGGACAAACCCGCTCCCAGGGTGCGTGGGGGTGACTGTACACCTGCAGCCAGTGTGCGAGGACATCTTTTCTCCTCCTCAAATTACGTGGTTTAGGAATTAGAAAGAAGCCGTTTTCTTGCCCTGACAGAGTCGATGCCCGGGGCTCATAGCCTGGCTTGCGAAGCTGTACCCCTTTCTTCTGGCTGGGTACTTTTCGGGGGGCACGAGCACTGTCTCACAGTGCCCCGCTGATGCCTTGGGACAGGAGCATCGTCGCGGGCATCCCGTGCACAGCAGTCTGTCAGGGAGGAGGTCACGCCATGGCCTGACGGTCCCTTTCTCCACACGCAGGAGGAGGCAGTGTGTCTGCTCTCTGTCCTCCTTTGCACAGCAGCGCAGCCACCTCCCCACGGGCTTTTGCTGCTCAAAAAACTGTGTTGCTGCCTTCTGTCTGTCTGTCCTGTGCCTCCGGGGATGGCTCTTCCACAGGGAGAAGGAATTCAGCTCCTTCGCTGAGTTACACGTAGCCATTTTGCCCTCCAGTATTTGCTATCTGTATGGTGATGCACAGGGTTCCCCTGAGGTGCTGTCTCCCTCTCCCCTGTGCAGACAGTACCTCCAGACCCACAAAGGGGACCTTGTTTTGAGCCCCACATGTAATCCCTTCCTTGGGCTGGGCTTTACAGCAGGTACACAACGGTAGAAGCGCCAGAGTTTGATACATAAGTAGCTGTCTACCTTAAAAGCTATTCCACAGCGAGAGAAAGTCCCTCCATAGTGCTAGTTTGGGGCTGGGTGTATTTTTTCTTTCTGGTGTATTTTTTTTTGTTTCCAGCCTTCCTCATGTGCTGTGATGGCTAACAAGCATCTTCGGCTTCGTAACTTAATACATCCCCCTTAGCACAGCTCTGAAATCCTTGCCGCAATTACTCTCCCGTACTCCTCAGCATCTCGTTCCCCCTAAATCTCAGCTGAGGCATAAAAACAAAGCCGTCCCTGCTCAGCTCCTGCAGGCCCGCTGATACCTCAGTGGATTTCTCCTTAGGTAGAATTAGCTCTTTTCCAAAGCTGTAAAGAAAATACTCTGAAGCCTCATTACAGAAAGGTCAGATAAATAAAACCAGAGGATTACTTGTCTGTGGGAAAGGATTTTATTGGAGTCTAGAGGCCAATTAGCAGTGTCTCAGAGGGTGGAATTTGCCCGGAGGGAAAGGAAATCTGCAGATGTCATGGCCTGAGCTCCCAGGGCGATGCTCGCAGGCAGCGCCGTGCCTGGCAGCCATCCTCCTCTTCCTCCCCCCTCTTCTGCCCTGTTAACTGCTCTTCTCTCCCCTCCCCAGGTGGGGTGACAGCCTTCCATACCTTCCTGAAGACAGAGTTCAGTGAGGAGAACCTTGACTTCTGGCTGGCGTGCGAGGACTTCAAAAAGACCCGCTCGAAAACCAAGCTGGCCTCCAAGGCCAACAGGATCTTCGAGGAGTTTGTCCAAAGTGAGGCGCCCAGGGAGGTGAGAGCATTTTCTGCCTCTGTCCTGTGGCATCGAAATAGGGTGGGAAAGGAATAAAATATCCCACTGGGTTTTATTAAAGTGGGAAAATGTGGGAAACTGGGAGCTTTCGTTTCTAACCTTGCATGGTCTACCAACATGAAGACACATTAAAGGCTTGTGAGCATCTTCACACTCATCTGAAGATGAAGAAAACAGTTTTTCTCCCTCCACGGGAAGGGATTTAATGCCGAGTTAATGTTTGTGGACGCTGCTTCCTTGCAGGTGAATATCGACCACGAAACCAGGGAGATCACCCGGAAGAACCTCTCCGGTGCCACCTCCGCTTGCTTCAATGAAGCCCAGGCCAAGACCCGCACCCTGATGGAGAAGGACTCCTACCCCCGGTTCCTGAAGTCCGCCTCCTACCAGGACATGACCAGGCAGGCCACCAGCTGCGGCATCAGCAAGCGGTCGCATACCTGACCCGAGCCCGAATCCGCCGCAAGGGGACGAGCCAGGGGACCAGGCAGAGGCTGAGAGACGGTTTGTGAGGGCCGAGGTCTGCACGGTGGGGTTTCAGCTGAAGTCCTGGCATTTTAGGAGGATCTTCAGGACTTCAAGCGCTTCTGCTCCTCACCAAGCTGCCAGGAAGAGGGGTCCTCCCTCCCCGGAGGAGCAGAGGGGTGGGAATGGCTTGCGTTGTGTACCCGATGCCTTTCCTTGCAGCATGGCCAGAGACCTGCACCACCGCAGGGACAGAAAGAAATCAGACTTGAATTGCAAGCCTGGGAAAAAGAGACTGGATTCCCCTGAGCATCCACAACCAGAGAGCTCTCGCCTGCTCTCAGGACCCTGCCTCTGACTTGCAGAGCCGGCACAGGAGCCTGCGATTCCCGCAGTGCCCGGGGCAACCGCCCCAGACCTGCCTGCAGGGCTTTTCCTATGAGGGATCGGCCAGAAGAAAAGTCCAAAGGCTACGTGGCGTTGTCAGCTGGAGGGACCCTGCGTCTGCCTTCTCCTCATCCCGAGATCCTTATTCTGCCGTTTCCTATGCGTGCTCTGCGTCAAAGCTTTACACCTTCTTCCAGTACAGCTTAGCCCAAGGAGTGACATTTTTATCCCTCACTTAAGCTACATGACCTTTAGATTGCATAACTTTTTATTACTATTATTGTTATTTATTTTATCATTATTATAATATATATATATTTATTAGAAGAGCACTGCTCAAAGCATCCACACGTCCCTTGCTCCGAGGAGCTTGTAAATGAAATTATTTTAGGTATCGTAGCACTTAGCATGCCTCCCACCTATTCTGTATAGTAACTGAAGAGAGATGAGCAGATGAGAGATGTAACGTGACCATGGAGCAAGGTACGGGAATAGCAGCAGCCGGAGCTGCGGTCCAGCAGGGCAGATGGTTTCCCGTGAGCTCGGAGGACGGTTGATGGCAGTAAGAGGACGCTTTGCAGCCTGTGCCGTTTCCTTTCTCCCCTTAAACAGAGCTCTGTGGACAGCATCCCAGCATGCAGGCTTGCACATTGTCCTAGACAGAGAATAGCGATGTAAAACAGGCGCTTTGGTGAGTGAGCCTGTTGAAAACCGGTTTTGTAAACATGTGGGAGAGGGAACCTGGGGCTTTGCCCTGGTTTAAAACTGGGTTTGGTGTTCCCTCGGCTGGTGAAACCAGTCTGCAGCCACAGCACCTCAGCGGAAACCTGGGGAGCCAGGAGAAACAGCCATGTGCCCCGTGGACTCAGTGTCTCTGTGGGGGTGGCAGGACATTTCATCAGCTCAGACCCGTGGGGTGAGCTCTTCAGAAAGCCCCCCTGAGCAGAGATTCCTGGGTCCCACAGTCACTCCAGAAAGCCTGGGTCCCGTTTGGCAGCACAGGTGCCAGCAGCCACCTGGGTGTGTGATGGGGAGCCCACCAGTGCCAGGCCACCAGGAGCGTGCCACCAGAATCATTTCCTACTGATACATCCTGGGGCTGCCACACGTACCTCCATTTATCCCTAAAGGCCAAGCCTGGAGGTCCTTATCCTCTTGGTACTCACTCCTTGCCGAGGGAACCATCTTCCCCCCGCCTCCAGCACTGGCCGGAGCACAGGTTCACTCAGGCTTTTCGTGGCTGTTTGAGCAGAGCAAGGGACCGAGAACCAGTTTGGGGATGTTACTCTGAGTCTTCTTCCACTTTCCCCATCCCAGTTCTACCTCTGAGCCTGGGTGGGTCCCGGCTGTGTTTACAGGGAGATTTTAGCTGTTTTCTTGTTTATTATTTATTTTTATAACTGGAACCACCTTCGTTGTGTTACTGAAGTCAATGACGCACAATGGTCCGTTTTCATTACTAACACAATGTTGTCATTATAAAATAAAATATAAAGAGGAAAATACTATGAAAGCATGGTGGGGTTTTTTTGATTGTGGGCTTTTCACTAATTTTTACGTTGTAATTTTGGATGACTTGCAAAGCATACCAAACAAAGCTGCCTGTGTTGGATGGCTCAAGGGGCATTTACAGCCGCTTTGAACGTTGCAACGTCAGGAACAGAAAGCAAAGGGGAAGAGTAAAGCTGCACGGTATTTGGCTTATTGAAGAGAACTGTTCACAGTAAGAATGAAAGCAGAAGTCAAGTATTTTATATATTAATTTCCGGGGTGTTCAGTACTGTTTGTATTGCTCGCCATTTTCTGAGCACTTTACGGGACTGCAGTTCCCCATACCTATTTAATATCAGTAAGACACCGGTCTCCTACAAGCACAGGAGGATTCAAGTCAGGGCTGCTGTCTGCAAAAACTGCTTTTTGAGTTGCTGTCGTAAATAATATTGGACTTTTTAGCGATAACTCAGATGATGACTGAATTAATTTACAAGGGGGGAAGTGTCTGGCTCTAGAGGGGATATTAAAAAACATCCTACCTCTGTTGCAGCATGTGCTGTCTCCAAGGTCTGAGCAGTCCCCTGTGTCCCTCAGGATGCTTTGGGAGGACAGAGGGGGTGTGTGTGCACCTCCAGGGACCGCAGGAGCACTGGAGGGGCTGCCTGTGGCCCGAGTGATGCAGGAAGGGGAGCATCCAAGCGTGGTGCAGAGATGCCAATGCTCCAAATAAAACCCAAATAAAACAGAATCACAGAATGGCCGGGGTTGGAAGGGACCTCTGGAGATCATCTAGGCCAACCCCCTGCCAGAACAGGGTCACCCAGAGCAGGTGGCACAGGAACGCGTCCAGGCAGATTTTTAGTGTCTCCAGAGACGGAGACTCCACCACCTCTCTGGGCAGCCTGTGCCAGGCCTCTGCCACCCTCACAGGAAAGAAGTTCCTCCTCATGGTGAGATGGAACTTGCTATGTTCCAGCTTGTGCCCGTTATCCCTTGTCCTGTCACTGGGCACCACTGAAAAGGGCCTGGCCCCATCCTCCTGACACCCACCCTTTCAGTATTTATAAGCATGGATAAGATCCCCCCTCAGTCATCTTTTTTCCAGGCTGAAGAGACCCAAATCCCTCAGCCTTTCTTCATGAGAGAGGTGCTCCAGTCCCCTGATCATCTTCGTAGCCCTTGTTTTTATGTGTTTTTTACGTTGTCTTCTTTCTATTTATTGTATATTTTGGAAGCCAAAATTAACTGGCCTGCATCAGTGGAGGAGAGAGTGAGTGGATTGCCACGGAGGAGCTGGCTTCACAGGTGACTGTAACTCAGGTCCTGAGGCGTTACTATTAGCACAAGCTAGCCTCTGCCATTAAAAAAGCCTTTTACAAGCAACTGCATCTACAACACCACCTTATGTCTCTTCTGACACAGCCAGGCAGAGTCCAAGCATCGTCGTTTGTTGTAAAATACGTCATCTCTTCTCCATCCCTGTTTCCTACAGCCCTCATCCACCTAACCAAAGGAAGGTAGTTTGAACTTCCCTCTGTCTGTTATTCACTATTCCATTGAGCGTGGCCTTGTCTTACAGGACAGAGGGTTCGGAATGGCAGCAGTCGGCATGTATACCTGTTCTTAGCACATGTCAGAGGGAATAAATGAGGCGAAGGCTGTCCACGAAGTATCTAAGTTACCGGGCATTAAAGAGCAGCAAAACAGCCTAGACACAGATAGAAACAGAATCATTATTTCTCTTTTTTTTTTTAACTGCAGTTTCTAACTGAAAAAAAAAAAAAAAAGAATAATTTAAAACTGATTATCAATTAAAAAATATTTAAATTGGCCAATTAAAAAAAATAAAAAAAAACCCTTAAAATTAAAATCTTTTTGAGCTAAGGAAGAAGGAAACTGGGGGCTGCGTCCATTCTTGATGCCCCATGCATGGGAAGGGGTGGTCCAGTCGAGTCTCAGCCCCGGCGATAGCGCTCAGACTTCACAGCTGGTACTGGAATATCCCATTTGTGGTGTAGTTTCACCTCCACAAGTCCAAGACACTTCCCAAAGAGAAAAACTCAGTCAATAAAACCGTGCTTGCGTCCAGCACGTCCTCTGCAACTGCTGGCAAAACCCAGTGGTGATATAACAAAACCTTTAAAGCCTTGGGACGATAAAAAAAAAAACAAACCCCAACCCAAAAAACATTGAGAAAGAGGAGCCAAAGCTTCCCGCGGCCGCCTTTGGGCACGGCCGGCTGCGATTGCTTCCAATAAACCACCAAAGTTTCCCAGGGTGGAGGCTGCGAATTTGGAAGCAGCAGAGATTTGAGCTCGGGGGAGCAAACGTGGGGGCTGGCTCTGGTCATCCGCCCCCCCCCGGGGTGTGACACATAGTTGCTCCAGGGCCAGGTTTCCATGAGCTGGGATGGGGGGCGGGGTGGGGGTGGTGGATGTTTTTGGTGGAAAAAAACCACCCGTTTCCCTCTGCCCTGGGACCCGGCATGTTCCCAGCAGCAGCTCGGTGGGGTGGCATTGTCACTCAGCCATCCCGTCTCCTCCTGCGGCCAGGGGTCCCTGCTCCGGCAGGACCAAGCAGCCTTTGGGGCAGCCTTAGGGCACGGACGTACGTGCATGAGCGGCCCCATGAAGACATGTATTTGGGCAGGTGGATGTGCATATATAGGTGTGTGGTTTATCAGGGAGTGTAAATATAGGACAAGGGGTAATGGCCTCAAACTGAAGGAGAGGAGATTTAGATTGGCTATCAGGAAGAAATTCTTTCCTGTGAGGGTGGTGAGGCACTGGAACAGGTTGCCCAGAGAAGCTGTGGATGTCCCATCCCTGGAGGTGTTCAAGGCCAGGCTGGATGGGGCTTTGAGCAGCCTGGTCTAGTGGGAGGTGTCCCTGCCCATGGCAGGGGGTTGGAACTAGATGATCTTTAAGGTCCCTTCCAACCCGAACCATTCTGTGATTCTGTGACTCTGTTGCGTGCTCTGCAATGAATACACATGCAGAACACCACACAAATGCAGGCAAACCCATATGTGCATGTATGTACAGCCAGGATTTATTTCTTTTTTTAAAGGCAGTCTGCAAATAAATGTTATAAATTGTTGTTTAAACAGGTTTTTTGAAGGAAGCTCACCAGCAAAGGGGGCGCACTGAGCCATTTCAAATATTGCAAATGCCTTACCCAGCGTTTCGCAGTGCTCCGCCAGCCGCTGTGCCAGCCAGCGGGCAGGGAGCAGCTGTATCCCACTGCTTCCCACTCTGCGGCTTTCTCTTCAAGGCCTTGGCCCCCAAAAAGCACCAGAAATCACATATGATGTGTTTCCATACCTCTCATGTCCCTCTTGCTACGTATGCAGTTAAATGCCAAGGTTGCCCATCCAGTCTGGCTGCATGTGGGGATTCTTACCCTCAGGGCGCCTTGGGAAGCGATAAAGAATTAATGATAATATTCATGCTTTCTGACACTGACGGGGCGCCGAGGGCAGCTCTGCGGGGTTGGGCAGACGGTGCCGGAGGGCAGCTCTGACATGGTGCAGCTGCAACCTGGGCTCATCATGCAGGGAGAAGCAGGGGATGAGAAACAGCTGGGAAAAACGCTGCTGAGGAACCACCTCCACCCCTTGGGAAAGGCACTTAAGCTCAGCTCCCCAGCCTGGCTCCTTGTTTGACCAGTTTTGACTGATTTGGGATACCTTCAATGGATGTGCTCTGCTCTCCATGCCCAGGGGCTGGGACATAGTGCCCTGTTCGGTGAGGTCCCTCCCTGCTCTCACCTCTTCTTCCCAGACCACTCCTGCTGGTAGATGCTTTGGTTTTGGTTGGTTTTTCTTTCTGTGATGCTGGGGATTGAGCAGCAGCCTTAAAGGCTAGCAAGTACAGATTAAAAATACTCTCCATGGCAAAGCGAAATGTGGTGGATGCTCCTGCGCGGATAGCATCACCTGTCAGTCTTTAAATTGCATCTTTCTGCAGGCTATTTTCCAGGGCTGTGTTCCAACCCTGCAAGTCACATTGGCGTGGCCAAGCACATAAACCCTGGGACATTCCCATTTGGAAATATAATAAGGAGGGAACATGAAGAAAAAAAGCCATCCTACTATTCATAGCTACTTTAAAAATTATTTTGACTTTGGCAGGCAATTTTGCTGCCGCGTTTTAGCTCATGTTTATTTGTGACTGGTAGCCAGGGTGTGGATGCTTGGAGATGTTATTTCAGGGGGTGGGTTGCAAAATGGGTGTAGGTCCGTCAGGATGGAGGAAAAGGAAGAATTTCCTTAATTGTGCCCTTGATTCTTCTGCTGGCTGTGTCTCTGCAGCTCATCTCCTGAGTCGATGTGTGCCCTAGGGGCAAATAAGGACTCTGTAGAGGTGCAAATCCAGCAGGAACTACATAGCCCTGAGGCTATAGGAATTGTTGTGGAGAGGAGCTCTGTGACTCCCATGCTTTAGAAAACCTTTGAGGCCCTTCTATTCCCCATAAACCACCTGTTACAGAGACTGAGAGTTTGCACTGTTGTGCCATGACTGTATGGAGAGCAACTGGAATCAGGGATGAGAGATGGGGAAAGCATTCACCAGCAAATCCTTCTTTGCTGGGGTACAGGCACAGGGTTCTTCTGCCACAGCCTTGCACCTCATTCCTAGCATCATAGGGTTTGGCTTCCTACCGTCCTAGGGTTTTCCATCTTCCCGCCAGAAAATAATGAACTACTTTAATTAAATCAGCAAGCTGAACAGGGCTTTTGTACTTGAGTAGTGTGATATTGTTATGCATTGTAACATTGACTTTTTTTTTCTTTTTGATGTCTTTCTTGTTGGCTCTGAGCCTGTGCTCTGCCCCTGCTCTTCTTGTTTGTCTCTTCTTTTCCAGCCTGCAAATGGAAAATTAAACACCAGCAGTTAGAGCCCCAGCTTTGGTCAAACTGGGAGAGATGCTGTCGAGTTCAGCAGATTTCTGTGAATTAAAATGGGTTCTCGAACAGTGATTTGAGATTGTTCCCTGAGTTTTCACGGTCTTTGTCCCTGTGGGGCTGTGTCAAGGTCTCCGGTGGCAACACCAACTCTGTGAAACTCCATCCAGGGACTGCGGGATGTTCCCAGACCTTGCGGATGCGCTGCGTGCTGCAGGAAGCTTAATATGACGGTTAGGTACAAAGGTGTGACTCCTGCACAGGCAGGAGCTTTTCAGAGCATGGGTGAATGTTGTGAATGTATTGTGAATGTCGGCATGCCGATGTGAGCAAGCAATGCAGAGTACATACAGATTTGGATATGCATGTAAAAGACACGCAGGGCTGCATCCACGCACCCCTGTAGGGTGTGCTTTTCTGCATCCATGCCCTCGTGTTTCACAGACTCACAGAATGGTATGGGCTGGAAGGGACCTCTGGAGATCATCTAGGCCAACCCCCTGCCAGAACAGGGTCACCCAGAGCAGCTGGCACAGGAACGCGTCCAGACGGGTTTGGAATGTCTCCAGGGACGGAGACTCCACCACCTCTCTGGGCAGCCTGTGCCAGGGCTCTGCCACCCTCACAGGAAAGAAGTTCCTCCTCATGGTGAGATGGAACTTCCTATGGTCAAGTTTGTGCCCGTTATCCCTTCTCCTGTCACCGAGCACCACTGAAAAGAGCCTGGCCCCATCCTCCTGACACCCACCCTTGCAGTATTTATAAGCATGGATAAGATCCCCCCTCAGTCGCCTTTTTTCCAGACTGAAGAGACCCAAATTCCTCAGCCTTTCTTCATAGGAGAGGTGATCCAGACCCCTCATCATCTTATCAGCCCTTTGCTGTCCCCTCTGCAGCAGTTCCCTGTCCTTCTCGAACTGGGGAGCCCAGAACTGGACACAGTACTCCAGATGCAGCCTCACCAAGGCAGAGTAGAGGGGGAGGATGACCTCCCTCGACCTGCTGGCCACACTCTTCTTGATGCACCCCAGGATGCCCTTGGCCTTCTTGGCCACAAGGGCACACTGCTGGCTCATGGTCATCCTGTTGTCCACCAGGACTCCCAGGTCTCTTTCCACAGAGCTGCTCTCCAGCAGGTCAGCCCCCAACCTGTACTGGTGCATGGGGTAATTCCTCCCCAGGTGCAGCACCCTACACTTGCACTCATTGCATTTCATAAGGTTCCTCTCTGCCCAACTCTCCAGCCTGTCCAGGTCTTGCTGTACGGTGGCACAGCCTTCTGGTGTTTCAGTCACCCCTCCCAATTTTGGATCATCAGCAAACTTGCTGAGGGTGCACTCTATCCCTTCAGCCAGGTCATTGATGAATAGATTGAACAGGACTGGGCCCAGTACTGACCCCTGGGGAACACCACTTCTCACTGTGTTTGCATCCAGCCATGTCTCCATGCACAAATGCAGGCCGCTAGTTTGTGCATGTACTGACATACTGCGGAAAGCCCGGTATGAACTACCTGATGTGGTTTCATGCCCGTTTCAAGCATGGTCCGAGTCTTGCACTAGGTTTGGAGGAGGTGGTTGGGGAGGCTGCATGGGCTCCGCACACTGGTGAGCTTATCTTATGTTACGGGGTAGCGGGTGGCACATCACAGCCTGGGTTCCTTCACGTATTTCCTCCATGGGTTTTGCAGGTGGAGGGGAAGGGCTGGAGGACCGGGCTCCCTCTGTGTTTACAAGGTGGCCGGTGCCTGGGCAGCTCTGCTTGCCAGCCCGGGTGCAGGCATCAACATACCTGGAGCTCAGCGGTTCCCCAGGTGAAATTTAGCCCAGCGGTTGATTTCCTCCTGTGGACGGATATAGCAAAAGGTGAGGAAAAGCCTAAAATAAAACACAGCGCAAGCCACTCCCCTCCCCCTCCAAAAGAACAAAAACCCACCCCACCCCCCAAATTGGTGCATTTAATGTCACTATGCCTTCAGCTCCTGGACTGCTACTGAGCACAGGTTTATAAACAGGGTCTGCATGGGGGGGGCTGTAGAGGGAGAGCACTTTGCTCCTGACCTCTCTGCTATGTGCTGGAAAAACAGATGCCAAACACCCCACCAAAAACCCCAGCATCCCTCTGCCAGTGGATAAAATGCTCCCAGGGCTGCTTCTTCCGGGGAGGGGACAACACAGACTACGCTGGGAAGCAAATACCATCTGGGGATACGTGCTGGGAAGCGGTAGCGAAGCGCAGCTGCTGAGAAAAGCTGCTGCCTGGGCTTGAAGGTGTTTTGAGCAGCGGGTGGGTTTCTGGCCGGGCAGAGGGACCCCCTTCCTCGCCTTCCTGTGACGGGTGACGTCGGGCAGGGTTGCATGACTTTGCACCCTGGGGCCCGCGATGCGCAGACGCAAAGCGGCTTCTGGCCAAAAGCCAGTGGGACGGGACAGAAACGTTTAAACATTTCCTTCCTAGTGCAGGGCACTTGTGGCTCTGCTGCTCAGCGGAGGAGGAGGAGGAAGAGGAAGGTGTGCAGCCCCTGCCTTCCCCCTCCCCAGAAGCGAGGGATTCGAGCCCCACCGTGCCCAGGGGATACTGTGTTGCTTTTCTAGCCAGGAAAGTAACCTTTTTTTTTTTTTTTTTAAATATGTGGCAAAAGGCATAGAAGTTGCTGCAAGGAAATTAAATTAAATCAACTCAATAAAATCGGGTGTTCATTTCCTGCTGGGCGGGGATGGGGGGGTGGGAAAAACAATCCATCAAATGGTCCTTGGCTTTCCTGAGGGTAAATTCCTGTGAATTTATACTTTGGCTTTATATCGTAAGACTTCTCTGTCCCTTTTCTGATTTTCTTAGGTAATTTATTTCTAGTTCAGCTTGTCAGATGGTGACTCCTGAAAGCACTGGTCACTCGAACCAGCCTTTGCAGCCAGGCAAATGGGTGTTGGAGTTCTAGATTTTCTAGGTATTAGATAGATATAGATAGGTCAGGTCCTACCTGATTAACCTCTTAATGTCGCGAAAAGCTTAGGAAAGGTTTCTGGTCAGGTAGGGTCTCCTAATTGCCTATGGAGGGAGGAGGGATTAAGGTTGGCTTTTTGTCTCATTCCAGGTATCGGATCGGGGACTTTCCAGGACCACGTGTGCGGCTGCCTTCAAAAACTGGAGGGGAATGCCCACCTCTGCCTGCCTGCTGTGTTCTCCACCTGAAAACATCGCTGAGGGCCAGCTTATTAGGTAACCTGTGATAAATCTGAGATAACATTTATAACAAGAACATGCTGGGTTCTCCCCCCACCCCTGTCCCCTCACCCAGACGCCCCAGGGGACACCTGCCTGGGCTGCAATCAGTGCTGAGGCCACCAAGAAGCAAGCGAACATGATGAGGGCAAATTGTGGTCCTCAAAGTAAAGAGTCACAACAAGGTAACACAACGTGACCCAGGAATGAACTAATGCCAACAAGGACCTCTTGACCAGAGGGATGGGAGAGGGGAAAGGGGGGTTGCCCAAAGGTAGCCTAAGGTAATCTAAGACTAATTAGCGTGGTAAAAATCACACCTTACGTGCTGATGTCAGACCACTTCTAGATAATGAACTAGCTACTAATCGTGAGCATGCACAGAAGGGCATTAGTTATCCGTATATCTGTATATCTATGTATCTATATATCTATCTTGACTCTGTGTGCTCATTAGCTCCTGCGCATGGGGCACGAACCCAGACCCCTATTGAGGGACAACAGCATGTCTGTGTAGGCTGAAGGCTGTGCCACCGTACAGAGAGACCTAGACAGGCTGGAGAGTTGGGCAGAGAGGAACCTTATGAAATGCAATGAGTGCAAGTGTAGGGTGCTGCACCTGGGGAGGAATTACCCCATGCACCAGTACAGGTTGGGGGCTGACCTGCTGGAGAGCAGCTCTGTGGAAAGAGACCTGGGAGTCCTGGTGGACAACAGGATGACCATGAGCCAGCAGTGCGCCCTTGTGGCCAAGAAGGCCAAGGGCATCCTGGGGTGCATCAAGAAGAGTGTGGCCAGCAGGTCGAGGGAGGTCATCCTCCCCCTCTACTCTGCCTTGGTGAGGCTGCATCTGGAGTACTGTGTCCAGTTCTGGGCTCCCCAGTTCGAGAAGGACAGGGAACTGCTGCAGAGGGGACAGCAAAGGGCTGATAAGATGATGAGGGGTCTGGATCACCTCTCCTATGAAGAAAGGCTGAGGAATTTGGGTCTCTTCAGTCTGGAAAAAAGGCGACTGAGGGGGGATCTTATCCATGCTTATAAATACTGCAAGGGTGGGTGTCAGGAGGATGGGGCCAGGCTCTTCTCAGCGGTGCTCGGTGACAGGAGGAGGGATAACGGGCACAAACTTGACCATAGGAAGTTCCACCTCAACATGAGGAGGAACTTCTTTCCTGTGAGGGTGGCAGAGCCCTGGCACAGGCTGCCCAGAGAGGTGGTGGAGTCTCCGTCCCTGGAGACATTCCAAACCCGTCTGGACGCGTTCCTGTGCCAGCTGCTCTGGGTGACCCTGTTCTGGCAGGGGGTTGGCCTAGATGATCTCCAGAGGTCCCTTCCAACCCCTACCATTCTGTGATTCTGTGTAAGTGCTAAAGTCGTGCTTCTCACCAGCCTTAGTTCTCAGCTGGCACTGGCATTGCTGTCCGTAATTGCCCCTCGCACAGATCTGCAGGAAATCAGATGTAAATGGTGAGGTTTCACAGGCTAATAAAACAAGATTTTCTGTCTATTAATTAGGTGAAGACCATGACGCCCTTAAAGTAGCAGCCTATCCTACCTAGCATGTTTCAGCAGCCAAACCCAGAGCATCCCCACAACAAAGGCACTGAGCATTGCACCTCTCCCATCCCTTGGTGGGATCCCTGGGCTGAGGTGAGGAGCATTTGAGGTACGGAGCCCTCCCTCTGACCATCATGGAGCCCACAGCTCACAGCCAGCAGGAGGCATCTACCGCTTCCAGCACGGAGACAGCAGAAGACCTTGCTTCCAAGTTAAATGCTGCATTGAGGAACAAAGATGAAAAAGCTGTGCAGGAGCTGCTGGAGAAAGGGGCAGATGTGAACTCCAAAGCAGGAAGTGGCTGGACACCGCTGCAGAGCGCCGTGCAAGCTGACCTTGAGTGCCTGGTCAAGGTTCTGCTGGACAAGGGTGCTTGTCCACATGCCAGGAAGGACAATGGTGGCACTGCGTTTATTGAGGCAGCGGCAGTGGGAAATGTGAATATACTGAAGCTCCTCCTTGATTATGGGGTAGACATTAACGACCATGATGACAACGGCTTCACAGCTTTCATGGAGGCTGCATGGTATGGGAATGAGGAAGCCTTGAGATTCCTGTATAGCAAAGGAGCAAATGTGAATTTGAGGAGGGTGGTTAGTGAGGAGAAAGCAAAACTGCATAAAGGAGGTGCGACAGCACTGATGGATGCTTGTAGGGAGTGCCGCTTCCCGGCTGTAAAAATTCTTGTCCAAGAGATGGGGGCTGATGTGAACATTCGTGACAACAAAGATAGGAATGCCTTGATCCACGCCCTCAAGAAGCCTGATTCCAAGCAAAGATACAAGTCAGCAGTCTCCATAGGCCATTTCCTGCTGGACTGCGGTATTGATGTGACCAGCAAAGATGAATGTGGGAAAACTGCCCTCATCCTAGCTGTTGAAATGGAGAGCACAGACTTGGTGAAAGCTTTATTGGAGAAGGGTGAAATAGATATTGATGACGCAGATGAGGAGGGCAACACGGCTCTGATGGTGGCTGTAGAGAAAAATGATTATGATATAGCAAAGCTGTTGTGTGAACAAGGAGCAAGGACTGATGTGGGCAACCTTATCGCCGTCGCAAATAGGAACCGTAATCGTAACATGGCACATCTTCTTCTCCAATATAATGCCAAGTATGTTCCAGAAACCTCCGAAGACTGGGAGCCAAACAGCAAACGCTGGAGGGACCAGCTGAAAAAACTTCATCAAATGTATCGCCCTATGATTGGCAAACTGAAGACATTTCAATACATCCAGCAGAGAATTCAGAGCACTTCTCAGTGTGGCATCTACCTGGGGCTCCACGGTGAGACAGAGGTAGCAGTGAGAACAAGCCGCAGTACAGAGGGTGACAAAGAGAAAAAGTTCTTTGAACAATGTGGCAACTCTAAACATCTACTGAAGCTCTTCCAGTTTGAGAAGGCAAGAGGCTACATGTACTTGTGCTTCCCTCTCTGGGAGAAAAACCTTGAAGAACATCTGCAGGAACCAAAAGACCACAAGGATTACAAAGATGCTCTGAGGATGATCTTCCAGGCAGTAAGAGAGCTGCACTCCCTTGGATTTGCTCACCAGGATCTGCAGCCCAGCAACTTTTTAATAGGTTAACTTTTGCTTTCTCAGTGTATTCATTTTGCTTTCCTGTTGCCTGTAGTTTAGAGAAGAAGATGCTTCTTAGCTGTCTGTAAAAAAACAGATACAAAACACCAGTGCTGATGTCTTTAAGCAGAATGAGGTGTCTGTGGCACTAGCTCTCATCTTTAAATAAGCATAGATATGTTCGCAAACAGCCATGGAGGAGTGAACAGAACAACTGTGCTTATCTCATTAGACCTACCCTCCTTTCCAGGGCTTTGCAGACAGATCAACCCACAGCAGATCTCTTTGGAGATTTGTTTTCTAAAGAATGGGCCATCCAGAAGTCAGTGACAGGCTGTATTAAGGTTTTCCACCATTATTTGTTAACAATTTCTGTTATTTCCTCAGATTTAGGTGGCAAAATTTACTTGGCGGACTTTGATAATAAAAGAAAATTGATCGGAGACAAAAAAGAACTTATAAACTCAGATTTAGAGGTAACTTCCCTGCGAATCGACACATGGTTTAAAATTTCGGGCGCTACGATATTTGCTGTTGCTGTGAGACCTGGGGGAAGCCTCTTCTGCATCCTCAACTAGAAAACACCTTGATTTTTGGGAAAGGCCCATATAGCAATAAGAATTATGCTGACTAGGATGCAAGGCTGTGGCTGGTGCTGGGGTACCCATAGCTATCCTGCACGTGAGATTATGGCGCCTCTGTCCTCCGTCTTTGTGCATGTAGTTTCAAAGTTTGTGTGTATATTTGTGTTCTTCTGCACACCTATAGGCGCATGTGTGTGTGTCCACACCTATAGTCTGCTCATTTAGGAATACTGGTCCTCTTCACGCATCTGGCACATGAGCAGTGATGTGTTTCTTTGCAGGCCCTCAGCAGGCTCGTGCTGTATATTCTAGCAGGGGGTAAGAAACCCCTTCAGCAAGTCAGTACCCAGGATGTGGCTGCCGATTCCCCAGACTACAGGGAGGCTCTAGACCTTGTACATTGCCTGGTCTCTCATGATGAGCGAGGCTTGGAAGGTTTGAGCAAACACCCCTATTTCTCCAGCAAACAGGGGTAAGTGCTGGGAGTACAAAGGCGAAGCTTTCGGTACGGGATTTGCCTGTTGTCCTTTTTGTCCTGTTGCAGCTAACGAAGCTCCTCGTTCCACAGCAGGTTCCAGTTCCTGAAAGGTATATGGAATAAAATCAAAGATCTCAACAAGCGATACACTGTCTTTCAAGCTTCTAATGCTACTGAAACTTTTCCTTATCCAAGGTGGACTGAGGAGGTAATCTCTTTGGATTGATCTGAGGTTGGAGATAGACATTGAGGCAGAAGGTTTTCCTGATTGTTTCGCAGGCCTTGATTAAAACCGTAACTGTAAAAAGTAGCCCCACACCTATACAAATAACTGAGGGAAACAATAAAATCTAAGCCACGTGGTGGAAATACACCAAACTAAAGACATTGATGCTAAAGGGGGCATTGATGCTGTTCACCAGGGTGGTAGTAGGGAATGGTCATTATAGAATTAGCTGTCAAACCTTCAAGGGTGTTTGTTGGTGACCCCTTAAGACAAGGACCTCTGGCCCTTGTTGCAAGCAAATTTCTGGCAAAAGTGTTTTGTTAGATTGGCTCAAAAGCAGTGAGATCGGGCCTGCTTTTGCAGGTAGCATCCTGGAAGGACATGCTGCATCATTTGAGATCCAACAGTCCCGGTTCAGTATGGCAGCCTGTGTGGCCCTCTCAAGGGCACAGCTGGATCAAGACTCCCTCCTGCCCTCCAGGCAAGCGTGAAAATCTCCTGTGCCGTGTTGACAGTCCTAATACGAATGTCACACCTTGGCAAGGCAGGAGAGGAAACACTCAGCAGAATCAGGGGGTCTATATGGCGCATGTCCTGCAGAGTGAACTCTTCTGCTCATGTTGGGAAATACGCTTTTGAGGGTGACAAGATTTACCCGTGCAAGATGATGTCCCTGCAGAAAGGCAGGGAGAAAGGTGGTGAGCGGAGGTGGATGTGCTGCTTTCATGGTGTATGAAAGGTAGAGAATAATCTGCGTGTTTTTTTTTCAGATTGACAAAGATGTTCTGTGTATCATGAAAAATCCCAGGAGAGGAAGACAGTACGAATACAGCAACGACGTCACCGACCTCCTGAGGCTCATCAGAAACCTGGATGAACACCCAGATAGCAGGTATGTGTTCACATCCTTGCCTCTGCCACTGTTTCATTGCAGGGGGCACCTGGGTGTCTGCAAGTGCCAGTGAGTTTGAGAGCAAAATCTTCTTCAGATGGTTTTCCAGAAGGGCAAATACAACTGGGACGTGGGAAAAAGTCCATCAAAGCTCATCTCGTTGGAGGGGCTACCTTCTCTGGCAGTGCAATAGTGTGTGAAAGATTGTGCATCACGGCAGCAAGCAGTCTGGGGTCAGCCCTCAAACTCACCTCCCCGAGGGTAAGGAAAGGAAGTTAGCTCACAGGATTAGACCTCAGATTTTGAATCAAAATCTGATTTACAGATCATCTCCCACAGATGAACATCCTCAACCAGAGCCTTCTGCCCCAGAGGGATAGCAGGAGCTTCAGAAAACTGGTGGCAGCTCCCTCTCCACCCTTGCCTTTGCAGAGCAGCCAGTGGGGTGGAGAGGTGCCTGTGACAGCTAAGGCAGGTCATGGCTCTACAGCAGAGATCAGCAGTCCCATTAGAAGGTCCCATTAGGATGTCTTGACTGCTAAAGAGACGCCAGAGTCTCCAACCCTGTACAGGCATGGGTGCTTACATGTGAGGTTAGAGGTGGCATTAACTCCTAGTGATGGTTTCACTGACGCTGGTGGCCAGCGCTGCTCTTCAGTGAAAATACAAGTGGCATTAGGAAAATGTGATGCTGGAGGAATAGCAGAAAAAAAAAAAGGATTGAGGAGCTTAGGGAAGGTATAGAAAAGTTGCAGCTCAAGGATTTCTAGGAAAGCATCCTGTGTTATCAGAAAGCCTCTGGAATGGCTTTTTCTCTGCAAGGGGGGAACCAGGGAATCCTGGACTCTTGACTCCTTAGGCAAGATTTAAAAATCCATTTTGGTTTTGTTCTCTTTCAGGGTCAGCAACAGAATAGGAGACTATGCTGACTATTTCTTGAGGCTTTTTCCAGCACTTACCATTTATGTCTACAACAGTTTACGCCAGAATCCCAAATATAGTCACTTGGCAGACATTCAGGACCCTTCTCTGTAGGATGTTATTGCCTCATATCCCATGTCTGATCCCACCACCACTGCCTCTTTTTATTCCCTATTTCTCCATCCGCAAAAGAGCTGAAGAAAGTGGGTAAGGAGATGGGAGGGAGCACATGCAGTGACACAGAGCATGGAGGACTTTAGTCTAAGAAATGAAAGATGCTTCAGAAGTGTTTGGTGTAACAACCATGGACCTTGAGGAGGAATGAAGCCGAGTGCCAGCCCAGGTCCTCCCTGACTACCTCTGTCCCTCTGGGCTTATCCATCTGTGACGCTGAGATCAAGGAGACCCTTATGGAGAGCAGGGAGATGTGGGACAGCCCTGGTACACCCAATGTGTCTGGGATACAGAAGAGCTCAGGCGTTGCCAGACAACATGGGACTCTCTGATAAAGAAAAAGGAGTTCGAGCTCCATGCGAAGGGCCAATATTCCCCAATATTCCCTACAGCTTGCACTGATGAGCCACCAGTCTACCCCTAGAACACCAGGGATTCTCTCTTTTCAGTCTTTTTGAAACACTGCAGCGGGAAAATGAGATGCCTAGGCAATGGTCTGGCTGCAGAGTTGCCCTTGGCCCGTCACCCCTCTGATCTGGTAGAGGCACACTCAGCCCAGCCTGCTGGCACCTGCAGGACTTCTGTTGGAGGATGCAGGAGATGTTTCCGTGAGCAACGGACATAAAGAGCACAATCCCACAAAACTCTGCTACTGCGAGTAGTCCTGACTCACCTGAAAAAGGCCGCTGATGACAAAGGGACTGGTTCCTCCTGGAATGGACAATCTCTGTGGTGGCAGGCTGGATCTGCAAGGCAGGGCTACGTACAAGCACTCCCTGTCTCCAGAACGGTGCTGCTGGTGGTGTGTCACTGTCCTCCTGCCAGACCTGGCTCCCGTGCACAGAGCTGGTGCCCACACAGCCATTGTATGCTCAGAGCTTTGGGTTTGGAGGCTGGGTGGCACAAACCCATTTCTGAAATCCAACGGCGTGCAATGTGTGTCTGATTGTCCAGGGGCTTGCTTGTTTCTCGGCTGATGCTCTGATTTGCACAATGATTATATGTTGCTTAGGGAAATATTTTTCAGCTGTTGAAAAGACTTTTATTTTTGTTCAAACTGAGATTGTTATTCTTTCAATTAGCCTACGGAGAACCATACTTGGAATAAACTTGCCAGGAAAACTGACTCTTACTACACCCATTTATGAATGACGTTCCCCCATCCCCTCTGCACAGAAAGAGACAGTCTACGGCACTATAAAATGCCCCAAAGGTTGGGATTTTTGCCCCGCCCCGCCACGAAGGTGCCTCTTGCTTGTTTAGGTAAGGTGGTGGACGGTTTTGTCACTGCTCAGATGAATTGCTCCTGGCCCATATGGGCATCTGATGGGAAAAGGTGTTGGGAAATACTGAGGGCTTCCTATCCTCAGAAGCAAGCTCTCTCTTGTGAAATAATGGGCTGAATGGTGGGGTTTTTAAAATACATAAATGTAACAACAAGAAAGCGTGACTGTGCAACTGTTGGTGAGGTGCCATTAGAGAAAATGCACCAGGGAGAATGTCAACTCCTCTTGTGTCGATACTTTTATTTTCTTCCATTCCTCCCTGCTTGTTTTTTCTCACTCCCTGTGTCTTTGTCATGCCCAGGAAGCAGGAGGACACCCAGAGATGTGTGGCCGGGTCTCAGCAGCCTGGGGAACAGGGGTGCTATGGGGAGCAGGGGTGCTCCATGCCACAGCAGCATGTTTCTGCTCTTGCAGGAGGAGAGGTGAGGCCATGGGCTGGGCTTCTTCAGCCTCTTGTAAAACACCACGTCTCCAGCTTGCTTTGACCTTTGCATCTTCTTGCATGGCTCTGCTGTTTTGCTAAAGGACTGTGACTTGGCAGCCTTAAAAGGCCGTGGAAAGGCCTTCCTGAAAGCAGAGAGCACTTAAGGATGTCCAAACCAGAGCAATGATTAAACCCGTGGAGGCTGTGACTTGTCTCTCTGGGGCAATCAGGCTGCTGGGAAGAATTTCCAGGGAAGTCTCATGCGGTCTCCCTTGTCCTGCTTTCCGAGAAGCCAGAGGTGCCGGCAGGCTGGTGTCAGAGGAGAAACTTGATCCATGCATGGCATCTGCACAGCTTATTGCTCACAGAGTGTCAGGCCACGGGAAGATGGGGGGAGGAGGGGATGCAGAATGGAGACCAACGCTGGGGAAAACACCAGGCTGCCTCTCCTCCTGGCAGGGTCGGAGAGGATGGGCAAGCACTCGGCGACAGGACAGGCAGGATGGAAAACCAGCGGCAAGGACAGCCGGACAGTATTGCAACTGGGTGGTATGGCAGTGCCTGCTGTCACAGCCTGGGGATAAAGGTGTCCTGGGGAGGTGGGGGCAGAGCCAGCTGCCAGAGTTTGTGCTGCTTGGTGTGCTGATGGCTCCCAGCACCAGTGCCCATCTGGGAGGTGCTGCCTGCCTTTACCTCCTACAAGCGGGCTTGCAGACTGGGCATGGTGCCCAAGGGCATGCTGATTTGGCTTCACTCCCCTGCTGTCAGGCCTGTACGTTGTGTGTTTGCTGTGCCTCTGCCTTTTCTCCCCTGCTCCTGCTGGGTGACCCCAGGGACAGCTGGCTCAACCTGAAGGGATGGGATCAGGTGCTCCCCATCCTGTCACTTGCGTGCTGAGGACATGCTTGTGTGCACAGGGATGGCCCCAGGTCAATGTGTCTTCTCTACTGCACTGGGATAAAAACAGTCCACAGAAGCAGTGGAGTGAAGATCACTCTTAGCCGCAGTTCTGCTGTGATGAGCATCAGGCACATCTGTGAAGCCTGCTGGGGAGCAGGCTCAGCTGGGCTCAGGCTGCAGAGCCTGAAGTGATAGAGCAAAGCACACGAAAATGGAGAAAATGCAGCTAGCTTTGGGGGCTGAAAGCTTTTGGGGTAAAACCAAGTTACAGCACAAGGGCAATTTTGAGGAGCTGGCCGCAGTTCAGGTTGTAGGAGTGGCATCAGCTTCTTAAGTCCTTCATTTATAGAAATGCTCTTGGACTTTGGATTTGTTCGGTTTTTTGATCCTCCAGAAGCAAAGCATTGACAAAGCATTGACAATCATAACTGACATTTAAGGCAGATGACCTGTCGTCACAGAATGACAGAATGGCTGGGGTTGGAAGGGACCTCTGGAGATCATCTAGTCCAACCCCCTGCCAGAGCAGGGTCACCCAGAGCAGGTGGCACAGGAACACGTCCAGGCGGGTTCGGAATGTCTCCAGAGACGGAGACTCCACCACCTCTCTGGGCAGCCTGTGCCAGGGCTCTGCCACCCTCACAGGAAAGAAGTTCCTCCTCATGTTTAGGTGGAACTTCCTATGGTCAAGTTTGTGCCCATTACCCCTTGATTTAAGTCATCTGCCTTAAATGCACCTGTGTTATTCCCAGGATGCAGTCTTCTAGGATCTGAGGGTTAAAAAGTAGCTAAAAATAGCTCAAAACTACAAAGCTGAGACCTTGTGAGGGAGCTGTCAGGGGCAAGGTGTGGTGAAGGTCATGGTCTTTTCTTCATAAGGTCCAAAGAACATTTGGGATTTCTGCAGCTTCCTGGTGACTTGGCAAAGCCATTCTGACTCAGTTTCACCTGGGGAAAATGAAGGTCTTTGATAGCACTTTGTTAGTGCTTTGTAAACATACTGGCTTTAAAAAAAAAACAAAACAAAAAAAACACATGACAAGGCCCCGAGTCAGGCATGAGCTGATTTTGATCGGAAAAATCAGAAAGGTTCTGGCAAGGCAGACACCATCTCACCACCCAGGGACAGCTGAGTAATAAGACAGGTGGGCTCTCTTGGCCTTGAGGTATTTAATTTGTGTGGAAATCATGGAGGGGTGAAGAGTTGAGACAAGGCTGTCAGACATGCTGAGTAGAGAGTCCTGGTCCTTGGTGAGAAGCATGGCTCCTTGTGCAGTGGGGTTCTGGGGACCCCCATCCTCAGGCAATTTACTGTGACTGCTTTCTGGCTTTAAGCACCTTCCAAACATCTGTAAAAAGACCTCAAAGGTGTTGCGCTGTGCACCCGGTGCGATTTATTTACGCTGTTAACTGGGTCCCAGCTATGGACAATGCAGTCTTCTACAGATACATGTGAGGAAAGAGACTGTTGTGTGGGCAAGGGCATCTCCTTGGATGGAAATACATGTCATGGCACATCCCTGCAATAGTTGCAGAGGTGCAAGCTGGAGGATGCTGTGAGTTGCTTTATTTTTAGGTCTTACTGCTGATTAAGTGCAAACTATGCAGTGTGTCTGGGCTGCTCAGCTTTCTTGGAGCACACTCCTGTCCTCGGTGTGTTGGGAGGTCTATTCTTCCTTCGAAGTCTGTCGTTCCCTTGGTGCCTGCAGGGAAGGGAGAGATGTTGCAACAGTGGTCGCTGCTGATGGAGGCAGGGTGTGGGTGACTGGGGACGAACACCACAGGTATGTGTTTCTTAGAAGGGGGTGTTCAGGGCATGGAGGGAGGCAGCAACTGGGGGTTTTCTGTGAATGTTACTGGAGATGGTAGGGGTGACCAGCATCCTGCACAGACCCAACCCAGTTGGCCTTTGGGTTTTAAGGGGAGTCATAATTCTGCTGCTCTGGATGCTTGTGCTGGTGTGGTCTGGGGCAGGTACTCTGCCTCTGTGACACCTACCTGCTCTGCAGGACAGGAGGCAGACTTGCTGAATGACAGCCTTTTCTCCAGACTTTTATCTGAATCTGAGAAAAACAACATACACAAATTTCCCATCGTGGACTGATGCAGTGAGCCCTAAAGCCCAGCTCCCATCCTGGCAGCCAGAGCTCCCCTTGAGAGCAGGAACGCTCCTTTCAGCCCTGGCTCACCTTTTTGCTCTTCCAGTGGCACCAATTTCTTCTGGGGCTGCGGCAGTAGGATCTGGATGCCTTTCAGGAGCGTGAACATAATGATGGTGTGATTGCCTGGAGAGGGAGAAGAGATGAAGTGGTACTGTGCAGCAAGCGCTCCAATGGCAAATGAGGGAGGACAGCAGGATGTGTTGTCCTCTTTGGATCCCATGGGGCTTGTATGGAGATCAAGGAAGGGTGGTTGAGCAAGGACATGAGTTACCCAGATCTCCTTGACTGTAAAGCCAGTCTTTTGGGGGCTGCAGGGCAGAGGTGACCTGTCCCACCCTGGCTCTGCTGTAGGGTTAGAGGGCCATGGGAGGCTTGTGAGGAATAGCATTTGGAGAGGCAGGGGCAGGCATGTGCACAGCTGCCCCCACGCACAATGCTTTGTCCTCACATGGGTGGCTTCTCCATGACAGCGGNTGGGGAGGGACTCTTGATCAGGGACCGTAATGATAGGATGAGGGGTAGCGGTTTCAAACTGAAAGAGGGGAGATTTAGATTGGATATTAGGAAGAAATTCTTTCCTGTGAGGGTGGTGAGGCACTGGAACAGGTTGCCCAGGGAAGCTGTGGCTGCCCCATCCCTGGAGGTGTTCAAGGCCAGGCTGGATGGGGCTTTGAGCAGCCTGGTCTAGTGGGAGGTGTCCCTGGCCAGGGCAGGGGGGTTGGAACTAGGTGATCTTTAAGGTCCCTTCCAACCCGAACCATTCTATGATTCATTAAGTTCATGGCCATGAAGTGGGGTGCAGGCAATAGGTCCGGTCTCAGCAGGACCAGCCCCTCTGCTCGGTGTAAAGGCACAGACAGTGCCACAGTGACGCCTGGTGATGGGAGATGGATTCACGCACGCGCTGCATCTGCGCAAAGCAGCAACCTTCAGAACAAGAGAAAAGCAGGATGTAGGCGATAGGAGAGCTTCTCTGGAATTACAGGTATTTTCCCTAGCAGTTTTAGTGCCTTTTAAAGTCAACATAACCATTTTTTCCCCGGCTGAAAGCAAGGTCTTTATCTAAAGGTCAGAAAAGCAAGATCCTTAGTTAAAGGTCATCGGTGAAAGTGTGATAAGGTGCAGAAAAGTGTCCCGAGCAAAAGGTGGCACAGGCGTTTAGCGCAGTCAGAAACAGCAGCTATTTTTGGGTTTTGCACTGGTTTGGTTTGCTCCAGCCTCCTCCTTTGGTTGGCAGGTGATGGGGAGCAGAAGCCAGCCTGCACTGCACCCCCCGGGTACCGCTCTGCCCTACCAAGGCCTGACGGTGTCTGAACGTGCCGGCCACGCAGGCTAGGGCAGTCTGAGAGACCTGAGAGATCGCACATCTCCTCCCATGACACACACCCGAGCTGAGGTGCTTCATCTGCGTGGCTCTGGTTATTCATCCCTGTGAGCTGCTACAAGGAGCTGTGGCTTGGGGACAGTTGTCCCATGGACATTCACTGCAGGATTAATGTCCACATGAGAAAGATCACAGTCTTTTCTGTGTGTCCCCAGCTGTCTCTTCAGAGCAGTATCTCAGTGTGCTCACTCTCTGAGGCTCTGTGTAGTTAAATATGGGCTGTGCCGCTTGGGCAGCGGTGGGATGCTCTCAATCCTTGCACTAGTTTGCACTGATTGAACATCTCTCTCTCCCCATCAGTTTCCTCAAGACCTTGGCAAACATGCATCTTTGTCACAGATAACACAGCAGATAGCTCCTTTGTAACATGACGCTTCTGGCTTGTTGCTAGCTGGGGATACATGTGTGATGGTTAGGTTTTGTCTTTTTTTTTTCTTTTTTTTTTTTTTTTTCTGGTGGCAATAAGCTTTTGCATTAAAACGGCTGTGTTGGAGAAGGCTCCAGAAGTGCAGTGAAGCTCTGTAACAAGGTGGAGACTCAAGCTGAACATCGCTTGAGGAATGTTCCAGGGGAACACCCAAGGTGTGGGGTAGTTTGAGCTAATAGAAGTGGCTTGGCAGTCTTAGAGCACACCAGCACAGGGGTCTGTTAACCCAGCTCATCTGCGGAGCAGTAGCTCAAGCATCTGCCTGTAGGTATAAAAAAGTCTTACAATTCTGCTGATTTTTTAACCAGAACTTGACAGTGATAAATGACAGGGAGCAGAACACCGGCTTGCTGACACCCACTCGACCGTCAAAGCAAGATTAGTACGTGCCTATTTTGGTTTCCCCTTTAATCAAAAATCAATTAGACAATTACCAAATGAATATTCAGCCAGGGAGCCAGGTTGTCAGGCAGACTGACAGCGCTTAGCACCACTTTCTTTGTAGTTTTCAGTTTAGAGTTATTCAGTGTATTGAAACTAAACAAGTGGATGAGAAAGGGGAAAAAAATAATCCCTTTCCTCAGAGCTGTCCTAGTGAGTGTCACCTCAAATCCCGATGAAGCTTATTCTGCATTCCAGATGTTCAAAGCATCCTCTGGGTAACGCCACTGAGCCTGGTGTTTGGCTGCATGGTTCTTCTCTTTTTTCCTCTCCCATCTGACTTGCAACCCAAAAGATTAGTTGCTTTATTTCTGTTTTAGGGCGTGTGCAAGAATATTTTTAACTTGTTTTTTGAAGTAAACAAGAGTTACACAACAGCTCTTTGCTCATAAGTCTCTGCACCCACTTCCTTATTCCCCAGTGAAATGGCTAAAAAACCCACTGGGCAATTTTGACTGAATTTGACGGGAAGGAATGGTTTCAAAGATGCTTCATTTTCCAATAGGCCTGCACCACACGCATCCTCAAAGCTGGGTGAAATGGCTGTGTAAAGGAATGAGTTTGGCTCTTCTAAGGGAAACCCTGTGGGCCACCAAAAACCCAGGTCTGGACATCTCTGCGTCTGCATTGGAAGAACAAGCCTGAGGACAAATGGGGAGGAGTGGGACAGGCACTCAGCTTACTTGGACTGTAGATGTCAGACGATTCGGAGCGTTTTGTACTGGATGAAGAGATTGGCAACCTCTCCTTTGCAGAGACCCGAAAGCTCCTCATCACCTTCCAGGTGCAGAACCTGTATGAGAAATACTGAAGACAGCAAACCTCCAAGCAGACATCTACAGCTGAGCTCTGGGGTAGCGTCTCATACACTCTTCCATCATGTCAGAGGAACAGATGGCTGGAGAAAGAAGCTGGCATCCACAGAGCCTCCCCGACCTTGGGAGAGAGGGGATAGGTACCTTCTCCAGAAGTACATCAGGATGGGGAAGATCATGACCTTGGCCCTGTGGTAGAGGAGACGATTCAGTAGCCCCTTGGAAGATAAACTCCAGATTAAATCTCTCTCTTCTTCAGAGATGTTCACCTGGCCACAGAAGAGACTTTACGTAACGAAAACAGTTTGTGGCACTCCTGGTGGGCCCTAGAGGCATGTTTCTCTCCCTGACCCCACCTGGCACTTCAGCAGTCTCTAAGAAGAGATACTAGTTATGTCCTGGCCACCTGTCCTAAGTGCAAGGACAGGATTTCCCCTGGATTTCTGTGGAAAGCACTGTTCTGCTCTTTCCAAAGGGAAGATAGACAGAGCCACGGCTACTATAGGGGAAGAGGTGGATGCAGTGGGGAGGGGATGATGGTGACATTGACCTTGGGAGAGTGAAAGGACTGAATTGGTGGAGTGCAGCACCCATCTTGGTGCTTCAGCCATGATATTTCTCCAGCAGGTAGGAGACTTTACCATCTCCTTGTCCATGCACTTGTTCTCAATCCATCTGGGTCAAGTGCTAGAGTGGGCCTAGTGGTGGATCAGTTCCCATCCCATGGAGCCCAAGTGGAGATCCCAAGTGCCAGAGCATGCTCTGAAGCTTCTTGGCTGGAGCAGATCCAAATCTCTGTCTGGTTCCCCTTTCTCTGACAACTGCTCACAGCTGCAATGTGATGGTCTTGAGCAATGAGCAGGCCTTCAGCCTTCCTGGGTGGGTCTCAGCATCTTACCCGTAATTTGGGGGGAACGTCGGAGTTCAGGAAGAGTTTGCTGATGATGGCAACTTTCCTTTTGAGAAAGGCAACTTCCTTTTCTGACTGCATGTTGTGGGCTGCCAGAGCTTCAGCTGAATCAGCCAGCCTGGAAAACCTGCGAGGGCATGTGGGGTCTTGCTCTGAGACAAGTGGTATGGCTGCTGGGCTAGACGGTCACGTTCTTAACTCCGTATTTACTGGGTCAGAAAAGCAATTCATAAGGTGTGGAATAGTGAAAACCACTTCCCTCTTATATCGCCCTTGTGGCTATGGCATTCACCCAGGGGATGTGATGTTTGCCCCTCTTCAGGAAAAGAGAGGAATCAAAACCTGGTCTTGCGCACGTTGAGGTGTGCTGGCTGCGGGGCTGCTGTGCATCAGCCATGGCTCGCTCTTACAGGTTTGTCAGGGAACTGGACAAAGCCAATGGAGAAATGCCACAACTGGCACATCAAGAAAGGTGTAGGCAAAATGTTAAGATTGCTTGGGACTATCAAACCAGAAGTACTTCTAGAATAACCAAACCCTGAGCCAAGTGACTTTTTCTGGTTGAAGTGGAGGGGATCGAGGGCAGGTAATCATGAGCTGATTAGATGTAGAAGCTATGGGGTGAGACTGGTTGTGTCTTTGGCTGCAATGCAATGTCCAGCCTTGCATAGAGGTGCTGATAGGAGTTTAGACCTTAGTGAGTGCTAACAAATCCATGGACCAGGCTTTATCCGCTGCTGAGAGATGGGCACTACTTGCAGGATAGGAGACCGGTGGTACCTGAGCACCCAGTGGAAAGGGAACTTACTTGTTGATCTCCAGATAAAAGCGGAGGTCGTCAACGAGGAAGTTGATGGTAATGAGCTGGTTGTTAAACAGGTGGCGTTTCACGAGTACCACCTCCTTGTCCAGTGGGGTGCTGGCAGGGGCCGTGTGGGAGCGGGAACTGCTGACGGTGCCGCTGCTCTGCATGGATCTGATCGGCAAGTCTGAGAGAAGGCAAGAGCTGTTGTGTCCTGCTTCTCCCAGCACTGGGTTTGAGGCCAACTGGGAATCTGGCGCTGGGCTGTACCCTGCTCCTTCACCTAGCCGGTGCTTGCTTTTCCTGCATGCAGGTAATTTGCTGAGGGTCTTTCTACCTAGGTGGACTACAGGCTTCCCTCAGCCAGGCTTTCCAGGGAATTTGGACCCATTCAGTGTGCAGCCTTCCTTCTAGCTTAGTAACCTCCTCCATCCATCTTCCTCTTTGGACCCATGGAGTGCTTATGTTCATTGTTTTCACAGGGGATGGCCAGAGTACCTTAGATCAAAAGTCTGCCTATCATCTGCCTCATCATTATGCTGTCTCTGACAGAGGCCAGAAGCAGATAACTAGTGAGAAGGAAAGGTTACTTCCCCCCATACACAATATCCTCCAGCTCCCAAAAATTCTCATTTCCGGGGACTTCTTTATCTAGATGGGGTTTCTGTGTATTTAGCAATTTCTGTGGATTTCTTTTCTAACAGCTTTTCCAGCCTCCTCTCAAACCTGCGTGTAAACTTTCAGGATCTACATCCTTTGGCAAAGCGCTCCGTAGTTCCTCTCCCTGTTGCATGGAAAACCATCTCCATTTGTTTATTTTTGGCCTGTGTCACCTTAGCCTCATTTAGTGCCTCCTGGGTTTTTTGGAAGTGATGCAAACTTGCATATACATTATTGCTTGAGAGAGGTGCAGCAGCATCACGGGGCACCCATATCAGAAAACCATATATTGCATGAATGGGTGTGTATATATGTGTGTGTGTTGCCTGTGGAAAATTCTGGACCTCATCTCCTGACTCCAGCGCCTGAGTGTGCAGATTTCTGCACAGCAATATCTGGCATCCTGAGACACCCACTCTTCTGGCTCTTTATGTGCCTCCAGCAGAGAAAACTAAGCATATGAGCATGGCAGATGAGCCACAAGTTTCCTACATTTACTTCTCTGCCTAAACCCAGGACTGTCTTGAGGAGAGAAGAGAGGGGGTGGCAGGAGTCTAGCCATACTTTCCTCCTCATTTCCTAGCTCCCGCCGGAGAAAGTCCTCAAACTCCACACGGTGTTTGTCATTGTCCATCTCCCTCTGGAACTTAGAGATGCTCTTGACGATGTCATGAATGGCATACCAGGCCCATCGCTGCAGAGACATGGCACAGCTCATGTCAGCCAGTGGCACAGCCCCAGGAAGACAGCCCCTGGCTGCAGCAATAGGGTTTCTCCCAGACAGAGCCCTCCCATTTCATAGAAAGGTTTGGGTTGGAAGCGACCTTAAAGATCATCTAGTTCCAGCCCCCCTGCCATGGGCAGGGACACCTCCCACTAGACCAGGCTGCTCAAAGCCCCATCCAGCCTGGCCTTGGACACCTCCAGGGATGGGGCAGCCACAGCTTCCCTGGGCAACCTGTTCCAGTGTCTCACCACCCTCACAGGAAAGAATTTCTTCCTAAATCTACCCTCTTCCAGTTTAAAACTGTTCCCCCTCATCCTATTGCTATACTCCCTGATAAAGAGTCCCTCCCCATCCTTCCTGCAGGCCCTCTTTAGGTACTGGAAGGGGCTCTAAGGTCTCCCCGGAGCCTTCTCTTCTCCAGGCTGAACAACCCCAACTCTTTCAGCCTGTCCTCACAGCAGAGGTGCTCCAGCCCTCGGATCATCTTTGTGGCCCTCTGCTGGACCCATTCCAACAGGTCCATGTCCTTCCTGTGCTGAGGGCTCCAGAGCTGGACACAGTACTCCAGATGGGGTCTCACCAGAGCAGAGTAGAGGGGCAGAATCACCTCCCTCGACCTGCTGGCCACGCTTCTTTTGATGCAGCCCAGGATGCAGTTGGCTTTCTGGGCTGTGAGTGCAGACCCAGAAACTTGGACCCACCACTGTGAGCTGGAGCACTAGAGCTCAGCCTTGGCAGTGGGATTTGTGACCCAGCCATCACCTTTGCTTTTGGTATTTCTGGGTTTCAGTGGGGGACATAGGTGGGAGTGTGAATCACTTGGCCAGCCCTGACCAAATCGGGTGGAGTCTGCACGGAACAGGACTCCAGAGCCTGCAGGAGTGAGGCTTTACCTATCATCTGCCTTTTTGCAACTCGCCAAGTCTGACCCCCTCACCCCATTCATGTGAGCACTGCTTGACCCACAGCACCTCCTCTCTTTCTTGCCTGGGCGACACACTCAACCTGATAGCAGAGATGGTCTTTCCTTACCAGCTTGTCTGTCATGAAGTTCCCCGTCCCATGCTGCAAACGAAGGTCAGACTTAGGTGTATCGCTCGGGGGGAAGAGATCCTGGTACTCTTTAAACCTGCCAGATGCAAGATCAGAGAGAGAGAGCACCAAGGGCAGCTAGGCGCATGAGGAGGGCAGTAGTTTGGTGGAAGGGTGGCAAAGTCGGGGGCGCAGCTGATAGGGAAAGCCCTGGGGTTGGGGTCTCACAGGACTTCTGGAGGAAGTTGGAGAAAGGGATAAGGGTCTGGATCCCCTCCCCAGGTTCTGTTCTTGCGTGTAGCTGGCTTGGGAGTGTCCACCCTGCTTATCTGCAGTGTGTTTCACCCTGCAAGCCCAGCAGTGATTTGGTCCCTACGGGACAAGCCCTGACAGCCTTGCACAGAAATGCATGGGCAGCTCCAACAGCAGTTTTGCTGGGGTGGGGGTCAGGCTGGGATTTCAATGCACTTGCTGATAGGTCATAGGGAAATATGTTTGTAGCAGTTGCTGTCTGTCAGCTTGGGCTTCCCATGGGAAGGAGGTGTTTGTGTAACCACTGAACTTAGGAACCAGCTCAAACCAGGTCCTCACCATCGTTTTTCCATTGCCTTCTGGACAAAGACTTGTGCTGTCATCAACATGAAGGGGCTGACTACTTTGGCCTCACTTATTTCTTTGATGATTGAACTGTGGCAATCCAGCTGCTCCTCTGGAAGAGAAGTGCAGTCACTACCTGCCCCTGACAGCCCCCTCCGAGCCATCACTACCATCACATCTGCAAGTGGCATCCTGCCCCATCTCTGCCTGCCCTGTCTGCTGAATTTGGTTGTCTCATCCCTTTTCCTTTCTATACTGTGCTAATTGCATACTTTGGGAGTGAAGCTGTGACTCCAAGAGCATCTAAAGGAGACAAAATAGGGAACAGCTATTTCTGCCACTGCATGTTGCAGGCCTTGGTCAGTAGAAGCTGCCAAAGAAGTAGGCCACCTTCCTAGAAATATAAGTGTCAGTGGAAGACCTCAGCAAATAAATACTCCACTGTATGGGAAAGGAGAATTGGCAGGTCCCTGCAAGACCCAGCATTCAGCTCGGGGAAAAGAGGTTTCCATCACAAATGGAGTAAAATGAAGGGGGGTGGGGGGAACCTACCAGCTGGGATTTCATCATGGAAATAATTTCTGACAATGCTGTTAATGAGGGAGCTCTTTGTCTTGGTGTTGGTCTCTGAGGCTAGCTTCTCCACGGCCATCCAGAAATGCAGTGGTTCATCTGCGTTGCGCTCCTCAAGGAACTGCTTGAAGAACTGCAGGTGGGCAGGGTTGTGCAGTACTTTCACGAAGTGCCTGTAGAGGAGGAGACACCAGGAGATGTGATCTCTGTGCCACCAGTGACCTGGAAAACAGCCAGGACCTCTGTGCTTGCTCTCAAACAAGAGACACCTGAAGAAGAGCTAGAAACACGTGGAGGAGTGGTGCATGTGTATCTGTGAGGCAGATGGGTCAGTAAAAGTACTGGTGGAGCACAACCTCCATCCACTGAGCCATTGGGATTCCAGGTGGGGATTCTCCTGACAAGCTATTTCTTTTCCGCTATGGGTGCATCTGCCTAACCTGTCAGATATCCAAAGGAACTGTTCTCAGCCTGAAGAGGAGGCTTCATTCAGGGAGTCAAGGAGGAGGCAGGACTTTGGGTCTGTGCTGGAGACCTGAGAACCTGCAACTAGAGTAAGGAAACCCCGCAGAGACCAGGGGAGCGAGACAGGTAAGGATGGGGCACCTGGAAGGATTGGTGGGAGGAGAAGGTTGTGCTCCCCTCTGGCACTTCCTGAGAATGAGCAATAATTTGCCACCGGATGGCAGAGAACTTCATGGGTTTGGCCATGGAGAGGGTGTTCTGGAGTGGAAAAGCCTTGCCACTTGCAACTGGTAGATCAGGAAATTATCGATAGACATAAAGCCAGAGGGCAGCCACACTGTAAAGATTCAGCAGAGCTTTGGAAAACCAGAGCTGGGAATGGACTGGATTTTAGGTCATTTCTGAGGTTACCAAACCCTTATTTGAAAATCAGTGGACTGGGTCAGATATTGTCTTTGTCTAAGTGTGGCTCCTTAGACTGACTTTCACAATAAACAATAAGAGCAGCACCTACTCAGGACTTATGTCCTGGTTACCATTTATATCCCAATGTGGAGCTGCGAGGACTCTTGCCTGGAGTATTCCCAGGAGGTGAGACATAAGCCATGTGGACATTCACACAGTCAGTGAGGACAGAGATTTATGTGTGGTCAGACTCCCCAGGCCACCCATGCCTACATCTGAGAGGCCCCAGTGATGAAGCAGGGAGCAGTGGCACTACGTGAAAGCACGGAGAAAAATCTGCCTCCTGAAAGAGTGAAAGGAGCAAAAACCAGCAAAGCCCTGTGCTGCAAGGTGCCAGACCTGGGTCTTCTAGATGGTTTCTCTGCTCCAACAGTGATGGACTTCGTCTTGCTTGATCTGGTTTTTCTCACAGAAAGAGCCGCCTTCTTGCTGCTCTTGGGTTCAGCGGCTGTGAGGACAGAACATGGTTGGTCCCTTCCTCAGGTGACAGCCAGAGCCCACTCACATCTGTCCGCGGGGCAGAGGACCCCAAAGAAGCCCAGGCTTCTCCAGAGCTACCATGTTGATGTCTGCATGGTGAGCCCAGCTCAGGAGACATGGGGTAACTCTTTGCCTCTGCGTGGTTTGACCACTCCTGTATCTGCTTCAGAGAAGCTCTCTCACTCCCATCCTCTCTGACTGGATTAACACTCCAAAACACATGCCTTTCAAGGGTGGCTAGGCCTCTCTCTACTTCTGGACATGTTCTATGGAATGATGGGATGCAAGCAGAGAAGACCCCTGCTTGTCCAATCACCTAAGGGTATGCTGGAGCACTTCCAAGGGTGTGATGGTTGGGAACCCACCCTACTTCTAGCCTGCTCAGACCGGACTCACCAAGTGATGGACTTTTGGGACACGGAAGCTCATTTTCCTTGCTTGGGCTATCCACAGCCAGCTCATTTGATATCATCTTCTGGGAGTCTGCATCTGGTAGAGAAGAGGGGAGAGATCCAAAGTCCTTTCCTCCTGGCTACGACAGTGCTCGCTCCAAGTGCTGTATTGTGATCACTATTCGCCTTTCCTTTCCCCTTCTCTGTCCCATTCCCATGATGTACCCGTGACACTGCATTTCTGAGGTATGACCGAGGCCCCACGAACCACCTCAGGGTTGCTACTGGTGACTCCTGTCACTCTCAGTGCATTGGCAGGTGCCCAGAGATTTGATGACATTCTCAAAAGATGATGTGAGAAGACAAACATCAGGTGTTACACCGGCGTGGCCAGCCCCAGCATCCACAGGAGAAGGTCAAGGTGTAGAAGTGGGGTGACACTGGCTGTCGCTGGCTTTGGGTTTCAGTTACTTTGCTGCAGCCTCTGGTGACCCAGACCAGTGCAGGGAGGTGGCATCTGGGGCCTCTGGTACTGGTAGGAGGGAATTTGTCCCATAGGTCGCTGCCAAAGCTTGGATTACAGCTGATGGCTCCTAGATACTCTGTCCCAACACACTCCATGATGTTCATGTGCTGTCAGCAATACAGCAACGCACCAAAGGCCTGTGTGTTGGGGGCAGTGATCACCACGGGGGCACAAAATACACTTTATCACACTGGGCCAACATGAGCCCTGGCAGAAATTCAGAGCTTCCTCTTACCAGTCCTGCACAGGAGAGGTTCCACCTCTGCCTGGATGGAGCCCCCTTTCCGGAGGTCCCGAGTGGCAATTAATTGCCAGCACTCAGAGGAGAGACCTTCGAAGTTCCTCGTGCCATGCAAGGCCTGGCTCAGCTTCAAGGATGTGTTTATCCGCTGGGACAGCAGGAAACGTTCGTCTTTTCCAACAGCCTGGCCTTGCATCTCAGGCATCGGGACATCGCTCTGCGGACACTATGGCAAGAAGAGCAGCGGGTGGTTGCACAGAGGACGTACCCCATCTGAGAAGCTGCTCCCGCACTGTGCCCGATGGGGTAGCTGTGTGTTTTACTGTGCCTTGGAGTACAAGCCCACCCAAGCCAGATCTCTGCTTTAGCCTCAAACCCTCTAGGAAGAAATCTATGTGAGCACGAAGCTCAGCACAGACCTTAAACCTACCCATGCAGCTGTTTAAAGCTGGCTCACATCTGCCTGCAGCTGGGACGTACAGGGGACATGCAGCAGGACCTCCAGGAGGTCCAGATAATGGCTTGCCGGCAAAGGCAACAGCTTTCCTGAAGATGTCAACATCCACCCAGGGGGGCTGAAAACGACCCTGAAGGTGTCCCCGGCAGCCAGGTTAACCTCCCGTGCCTTTTTGGCTGGCTGCTTTCCCTGGGACTGGCTGTGCCTCCCTCACTCCCCGCTGACACCCTCCCGCAGGCTTTGGCCCTCCCCACTGGCCGGAGCTTGCACGGCTGGCCAAGCAGCAGGGGCAGAGCGGCTGGTTTCTGACCGAGATACAGGCTGCTGAGAGCAAGCACCAAAAATAACCCTGCTAAGCCCCCGAGCAGTGCCCCTGTCATCCCTGCAGCTAGACTGGGAAAGAGCTTGGCTTCGGGGATGGTGCCCACGGAGAGCATGGCCTCGACACCTGCTGAAGTGCTAATTGTGCTCCCAGACCAGGTCTGTGCTCCAAGGGGGTAATTTCCTTGACAAGAGATGCTTCAAAACCTGGGCGGCTAATTAACTTACAACCAAGAGCATTTAATGAATCAGGGTCAGGAGTTGCCAGCTGACTTTTCCAAAATGCTCAGCTCCCGCTGACCAAGATCCTGGCATCTCTATGAGCCAGGTCTCTGGGGGCAGCAGCCCTGACAGCTTCTCCTCACCGTTTCCAGGATTGGCTTGCAGATTTTTACACTGCAGTTTGGGGAAAGGCCTCGCGGTTGGTTTGAAGAACGCTGTCTGCAGCGAGCAAAACTGCCTGCAGAGACCCAAGCAGGTTGGATGCTTGGGGGCTTTGGACTGGGAGGAGGTTTCCTGGTACAAGGGTGGTATAACATATTTGGGGTGTTAATAAGCATGAGGTATTAGTGGGATTTCTGCTGCCAGGAGGGATAATAGTCTGGGAAGACAAGTGCTTGTATGACTCTGCTTTCTTAAATCATCCCTTTACACAGTGGAAAAAATATGTGGAAAACTTGAGGGCGGTTGAATCATAGGCTAAAAGGCTGCATGCCCTCTTCCCCCTGCGTGCTGGCCAGGCGCTCGTGCTGGGACAGGGACATCCGCATGCGCGTCTGCACGAGTCACATAAACAGCAGGATTCGCTGTGGGCAAGGAAAAAAGGGGTTTCCAAGAAGTGTTTTGCCCGTGAGGCAGTTACCCGGTGCACTGCCTGCTGCTGGTCTCACACCGGCTTACCCTGGAAGACTGCTTTTAAATCGCCTTGCTTTTGGGCCGGGTTGTGGCCTGTCTCAGGGGAGGTCTCGCAGCGTGTGCCTGCAGCGCTGCCGACTTAAGGGATGCTGCGGTGGAAGAGCTGAGGATCATTGCTCCGGGCAGCCGGAGCGGGAAAGGCTCTGCCGTATCGCCCTGTGGCAGCATTGGCCAGGGGGATGCACTGGGATCACTGCTGCAAATGCTGGGCTTCACCCCCACCCCCCCTCCAACTTTTCACATCCCTACTGGTGCCTCCACGCCCCGCAAAGATGCCCATGTCCCCTGTGTGTCCCCTTTACCATGAACCGGAGGAACGTCCTGTCATCGTCAGCCAGAAATTCCTCGTAGAAGCAGCAGAGCACCTGAGGAGGAGCAAAGGCGGGTTGTCCTCAGGCGGTGCTCCAGCCCCACCATACCCTGAGGTCACAGCAGTGTCACTGTGAGCAGGTCACACCTTGCTGAGACGCCCAGGACAGCTCTGCCAGGAGCTGTACACCCAGGTCATCCATTGGGCTGCTCAGAGGCTGCCCAGAAGTGCTTGGGTTCTAAATGTAGTTTACTCGTGTTGTGCTGGAACCACTGACTCAGATACAAAAGAAGAGCCACTGCCCTGACATCCATTCCCTGGCATCTAACGACTGAGGCATCAACTGCTAAATGACTGCTCGCCTCTGCTCTGCTACACAGCAAACTAGCGACGATGCTCCTCTCCACTGGCCTGGCACATCCTGGTCACTGGTTACAGGGCAAGGTGGCTTGTGACTGTAAGTTTTTTCCTTTCCTAATCTTTTTTCATCTTCATTTTCCAAATATCTCCCTTCTTAAATAGGCCCACAGCCCGCCCCCCCCCAGTCTAGGGGTGCCAATGCCAGCTGTACCTCCCAGGCTGACCACTACCAACACCTCTCTGTACCTTGCAAATCTCCTTCTGGGCTCTGAACATGCTGGGGGAGAATTCTCCAGACACCAGATGGCCCCGCAAGCTCCTGAGAGTCCCGGTCTCCAGGGGAAGCTGCTGAATGGTGCCCTCTTCCAGGTAGGTCTTGCATATCTTCTCCCCGATCAAATGACGCAGGAAGAAACTGTTTTCTCTGTTGGGGTCCTGCACCACGGGCAGAAATTCCTCCAGGTCATGCCAGAGATCCAGGAGACGAGTCTCCACAGACCGGTCCTGGTGCTTCAAGAAGTCCCTGAAGGGCCGTCCTGCACAGCTTTCAGCACTAAGGGCCCAGGGAAGGAAACTCAAGGTCTTGACTGGCTTTTTTAGGGATGGCAGCTGGACAAGGGGCATGGAGGAATGCAGATTAGAGAGGACTTTCTCTTCACAGATGTCTTCAGTATTGGGTCTAGGTCTTTTGGGAGAGGTTCCTCTTCCTTTGCCTCTAAAGGCAGCATTTGCAGTATGCTCTGATTGCTGAGGAACTGGTCCCAAAGCATCCTTATCCAGACGTGATTCCTTTGTGCTCCCAGCAGGCCCTGACTGCCTTTCTGGTTGCACCTGAAAAATGGGCATCTTCATTTCTTGGGTGTCTCCTTCCTCCTTGACCAGAGTCCAGATCTCCGCTTTGGCCTTCTTGCTGCAGTAGGGCCCTGAAAAAGCCCGGCTCCTCTTGATATGCATCGTGAAGACATTCTGTGAAAAGCTTGAGGGCTCCTGCCAGCTGGCCCGCAATAAACGCTCCCGATATTCCTGCAGCAGAGGCCAGCACGATTTCTCACCCTCCATGCCCTTCTTGCAGTGGATGAAGAATTTAGGGAGCCAGTAACTCTGAATCATAAAGAGGGCCTGTTCCTGCATCTTGCTTAGGATCTCCCTCCTGGTGCTGATGGGTTGAATGTGCCTGGCTTTCGGCAGTGATCCTGAAGTGGATGCAGGGAATTACGATGGGGAGATAGCTCCGTGCAGACTGTTCCCCAGCCAAACAAAGCTGGTGATGGTATCCCATCTCTCTGGGACCATCCAGGGATGGCCACCTCTCTGGAAGGGCACTGCTCATCCTCAGCTCCCATGTTCTTACCAACAATGCTCCTGCAGAGAGTGACGACGCTGGAGCCTTCGCGCAGGTGAGTGGCTTCCAGCCTGTGGAGCAAGGACAGGTAGAGGTCCCTCTGCCTCATGTCTGACTCATCAAGCCCCAGGAGCCTTTCGGTGGTGAGCCAGAAGTTGATCAGTTCTTCCCCTATGGATCAGACAAAGGATGGAAGCTGGAGGGAGCCCCTGAAAGCCCTGCTGATGAACGAAGCAGCCTGTGTTTTTTAAAAAAGGAAAGCGGGAAACATCACCTGGATGAACCGAGGGAACAGCGTAGAGAAGAGCCAGGGTTATGCATCTCCCCGGCGTGCAGCACCCTTGCTGGGGCTCTGCTGCTGGCTCGTCTTCCAAAGCCATGCCTGGGATTGCAGTGTCTCCTGTCCCACCAGTGCTTACCTGTGCCCCCAGCTCCATGCCAGTGTCCCACTGGGCATCTCGCCCGCAGCTGGCTGAGAAGGGGCTGCAGAGCACCCCGTGCCCACCTGCCATTCCTTGGACGAAGGCCCGAAAGTGCCACATGCCCTGGCTCCCGCTGATGCACTTCTCCAGCAGCCACCGGTCAGCGCTTTGCCAGTTCAGCAGTTTTTCTGTCAGAGAGGGAGTGCAGAGCAGGGCATCGGGGGGGGGGCACGCAGCAGCAGCCCCCAAGAAAGCCCTCCAGAGCCCACCATCATCCCCCAGCATCCCTGACACAGGCTGCCGGAGAACAGGAGACCAGCAAATCGCACTGAAATGGGAGTTTCAGACAGGTTGTGGGATGCATGTGTGGAGTTTGCAGGGATGCAGTACAACCCACTCACGTCGGGGACAGTCTGCCCGGCTATTGTGCCTCTTCCCCTTGCAAACATCCATCATTTTTGCCTGTGTTTGGGGCTTTGCCCTCAACCTCCTTCAGCTCGAGGTTCAACCCCACTGGAGAAGAGGCAGCCTTGCATTCAGAAACGGCATTGGAGCAAGCCTCGACGAATTGCTTATTTTTCCGAAATGAAAATCTGCACCCCTGCTGCCGTAGCTTTCTTTCCAGTGGCCTTCCCTCGTGTTGACATGCAGGCTGACAAAGCAGTCGGCTGGGCTGAGATGGCTCATCTTAGGGGTAAACTGAGCACAATTCAGACTTGCGGCTGGTAGGAGACACCACGGCATAGGCTTGTTTTCCCAGCGTAGGATGCATCACATGAGGAGCGCATCGCAATACACTGCGAGAGCCCTGGGCACCCTTCACAGCAGCAAACCTGAAACACCAGAACCCCCGTTTCCCATGCCCGAGGATGCTCTTCATCCCTGCTCCACCCATGAACTGCATGCGAAACCCTGCCAAGCAGCTATTTCAGCTCAGCTCCATGGAGCCAGCGAGCCTGTACTGACAGTGCTGAGGGGTAAAGCCCCACTCATCCCATGGAAACCCCTGGATCTGCTGCACCCCTTAAAAATAGGAGGTGCGATGCCTTTTTAACCCCGGGGCAGAACCCGCTGGGCAGGCACCACGGGGTGACAGCCCCGGCGAGAGGAAGCCCTGCTGCGCCAGTGAAGCCTCTCCGATTTCCTCCGTGCCGCGATGACTCACCTGCTTCCCCCGACCGAATGAAACCCAGGAGCTTCTGGCAGAGGACGAGGTGGAGGCACAGGCTGGATTTGCAGAAGTGAGGCAGGCGGTGCTTTTCCAGCCACGCCAGTAAAGCCGGGGGGCTGGGATCCTGCGGTGCAACCCCCGCACCCGAGGAGAGGATTAGGCTGTGAGCGAGGAGCCGTCTCTTGCCTGGGGATTAGGGTGAGTAACGGGCCCCTGCTATGGGGGAAGGAGGCAGGGAAGGCACCGTGTTGCTAGACGGCGGTGCAAGCCGTCCCTGTGCCGAGAAAGAAGGGGGGTGCTCGAGCTATAGCCCCTGCCTGCATCCCCGTGAGCTCTGCCCGCAAACCTGGGAGAGCCAGCGCTGCGTGGCTGCCTGCGAGGCTCCTCTCCTTGCAGCCTGCCTACTTCCCCGGAGCCCAGGCAGGAAGGCACGGCAGCTTTCCGGCAGCACCGAGAGGAGCAGGTTCCCTTTTTCTACGGGATCTGAGCGCCACAAATGGTGCTCATGGCAGTGGGGAAGGGAGGACGTCCCTGGGGAGGGCTGTGCCAGTTTGAGGATCAACAGGACTTCACTCCTGGTGAATTCAGGAGGAACACAGGACACAAGGGGCTGATGTTTCCTGTCCTCCTCTGCCATCACACGTGCTCTCCTTAACTCCAGCTATCGATGTTTACCGAGGGCTGGATGGACCCCAAAAGCTGCACCAGGGCTTTAAATGGCTTGTGCTCGTCCCAGGGCTTAAAAGCAAAATGACGCTTGGGTTTAAAATAATCCCCCAGCTGCAGGGACAGGAGAGTCGGAGAGCGTGGCCTTGGCAATGAGCAACTGGCTCCTTCCCTCCCCTGCCCTGTGCCTTTCCTCCCTCCTCCTCACCCTCCTCCCTCCTCGCAAGGGGCATTTTCTCACCAGATGGCTGGGCAGCTCTGGCCAGAGGTCCCATCGGCCCATGCTGCTGAAGTAAATGGGTGTCTGGCCAAAAACCTGTATTGAAAGGAAGGGGGAGAGCTGAAAGAGATGGAGGGTGGCAGGGTAGCCCAGAGCCCAGCTGTTTTTAGTTGGTTTTAGCTGTTTGTTTTTTTTTTCTAGTTAGTTCTCACTATGGAGAAGGGAATCATCTTCCCCTTCAAACCTCTATTCCAAACTGAGCTCCTCAGGTTTCCCTCATTTTTCAGCCCGAGTGTGGTGTATTCCCAATTTTCCTGGGGCTTCTAACACCACAGAAGCTGAAAAAGTTCACCTGAGAAGAGCTCAGAAAGGTTCCATGCTTTATGGTGCAGAGTGGACTTACGGGAAGGTTCAGAAATGTGTTGAAAAAGTCGACAAAAAGATCATCTCTCAGCAGAAGCCCCATGTCCGTGGAGGCAATGGTTGCTACAAGGGGGAGAAAAGAAACTTCCCTGGGCTTTGTGTTGGCAAGTGTGACATAAATGCGAACCAAAGGATGAGTTTTGAGAGGGCTGGAACAGAACAGCTCTAGGGGATGTGCCGTATGGGCTTGTCCCGTGCACGAGCGGTAGGATTTGGACTCGGGACAGTCCATGAGATTCAGGTCGCAGCGCACCCATGTGCTCTGGGTGGGTGGCACCAGGTTCAGCTGTAACAGGAGCCTGAAAGTTCAAATAACAGCTTCCTAAACAGCAAAGGGACACAGTTTGTGGAGGCTGGGCACAAATGTGATGCCATCTGCGGGGCAGGAGAAAGGAGGTGCTGTGGTTTTAGGGGAGGAGCTGTGCCGCTTCACCTTCCCTAGACACCAGGTATAACCCTGCTGTCGTATGCTGTGCCCTGGTGCTGCTGCTCCAGCCCCACTGCCCTCTGAGTTCTCTTGCTCAGATTCTGGTGGCAAATCCCCCCCAAATTAGTAGTCACCATCAGGATGGGGGCAGGTTGCGGCTCTGGGCAGAGTGACAGTCACTGCAGACACCCATCCCGTCCTCCCAGGAGCTTGCTGTGAAGTTTTATTCATGCCTGGATGCAAGGGGGTGGACTGGCATCAGCCTACGGATGGGTGGATGCCCTTGGAAATGTCCACTTGCGTGAAGGCACAGCTGTGTCACAAGGGAGGACCCACGTTTCAGAAGGCTAATGTTGCTTTTTCCCTGCTGTCCCCTTTGGGATGTGCTTAGAGGGACTGAAGCCACCAGCAAAGGTAACTCACCGGTGGCCATCATGCTGCCATGTTCCAGTGATGTGTTCCGGAGTGCCACGCTGCTTGTGACATGCTTGTCCCGGTCCCTGGGGGTCCCAGGGCTCTCGGGGATCACAGGGCTCTCAGCACCTCCCTCTCTGCTGTCCTTCAGGGAAATACTGTTTTCCAATCACCAGCCCTGCAAACACACTTGGGCAGTCCTGAAATGAAACCCTTCCCCTCTCCTCATTTGGGCAAACTTCTTGCCTCCAAACCAGGTTCTTGGTAGCACCTCAGTACCTTGCGCGGTTGCTGTCAGCGTGTCTGTTCAGGTGATGACGGAAGTTTCACAGGAGACCCCCGCTACAGCTGCCCCAGAGAGAGCAACCCCAGCGTCCTTATTAGCTGTCCTGCTTCATCATATTTGGGACTGAGACCCAACGTTGGAAACCCTCCAGCAGGAAGAGAAGAAAGGAAGAAAGGAAGAAAGGAAGAAAGAAGCACATCTCTCTTGCAGTAGCGGTGACCCGTTTCCCTGGCAGCAGGAGGACTCTGCTCCCCAGGTGGGTATTTGACCCCCCTGTGGTGTCAGACCTGGCAGGACTGCTAGTGCCCTCCAGGTTTTGGGCACTGTCGTGCCTGGAGTCTCTGATGTGCCTTGTAGCAGGGAGGTGGGTCTGCTTGTCCGTGGCTCTGTGGTCTTGGCAGGCATGGGAAGGGTTTTATGGCCTCTCCTGCACTGGACATCTTTTCTGCACTTGCCTGAGGGCGGGCTGCAGGATGGATTCTGCCAACATGGTGTTTCTAAGAAGCCCTGAGATTTCTCATTCTGGCCATCGACAAAATGCAGTGGCGTTGTGTTGAGTGTCATGTCCCCTTCTCTCTTTGTCATCGCAGTCCCTGTTACTGTCACCTGCATGGTCCCAGGCAGGTTGAAATATGCTTAATGGTGTGCCGCCTCCCCAGAGCCAGAGTGGGTGCAGGCAGCGATGGGTGCAGGCAGCGGGGAGGCAGGATGGCTGCCTGCACCCCACAGGGTCCCCAGGAGCAGGGCCACCTCACGAGGTGGCGCTGTCAAATCAGGAATACGAAGCTGTCCCCAGCAGCAACAGGGCTCTGCATCTCGGCAATGGGCTTGTGCCTCCACGGCCGCAATTAGCAAGGGGACGACTCCTAATTAATTGTTGGGCTGGTGCTGGGGACCCCAGGGTGACAGTCCTGGGCTGTTGGCATCGGCTCGCCCCGTCACCTTGAGCAAGTGAGCTCATTTCTTTGTGGAGGAGGATAACTGTGGTGTTGTACCAGGCCAGGAGGGACACGAGAGACTCATGAAAGCGTGTTAGAGATCACACCTGAACTGGCCATGCACACACGTGCGCCCCGGGGAGGTCACGTCCTGCCACGCTGCATGGCACCGGCCACCCTGCATTACTTGAAAGGGTTGAAGCTGTTGGCCTGGGCGGTGGTGTGCGCATCCTTGTGGTGCATGTGGGAGGTGTGCCCTCACGGCCACAATGAAGCCATGAGCCGCAAAATATCTGCTTATTCTAGTGGTGCCAGGCAGAGCTGCGGGAAGGAGGTATGGGAGACCCTGGAGAGGAGCAGCTCCCGTCACAAATTCAGAAGGATTTGGGCTGCTAAGCCCAAGAGAGGAGAGGAGGGGGGAGGGATGAGATGGTGTGGTGGCTGTCTCGCACGTGAAAGACTCAAAAGTCCTCGGGGAAAGGTTGCAACTGCCAAAAATACAGATTTTCTAGTTGGCAACTGAGCAGATGCCCAGTGAGATCCTCAGAGGCTGGTGTAGCTCTGCTGGTTCCCGTATGGTTCTGGGCTAAGCCCAGCGGGACTGTGCTGGTTTCTGCCGGGAAACGACCAAGGTTGTGAGCAGGAACCAGCTGACACGGTTACTGTGGGAATGCACGGGGCCGTTTCCACGGGGTCCCTCCCCAGGAGGAGACCCCAAGAGGTCTGGCAGGATGGAGCCCCCCCTGCAGCTTCCCAGGGTTTGCTCGGTACGTGCTGGGGCGCATCTGCCCTGTTCACTGTGCTGCAACGGCTCCTGGTGAAAGGAGCTTGTGTGAGCTGTGGGGCTATTAAACAAACAAACAAAAAAAAGCTTTAAAAAAAAAAAAGGAGGCTTAAAAACAAAAAGGTGGATGCATGAGCACAGCCCAGATTTAGAAGGGGGCTCGGAGAGGAGCGAGTGGACTCTTTGTACAAAGATAAGGGCAGGGTTGCAACACCAAACACGTCAGAAGGGCTTCGCTCCCTCTCTGTCCGAGCCCCGATTACTCGTGTCCTCCGTTCCCCCCGTGCAGGGAGCAGCCCACCCTCAGCAGATCTGAGGCCACCTGTGCCAGCGGCAGAGCCTCATGCTCCCGGGGTGGCAGCGGGGGATGGGGCTGGGTTTCTTTTCCTTGCCCAACATAAACTCGCGGCGGCGAAGTCCAAGGCTGCTCGACCACGGGGTCAGCATTGATGCCTGCGGTCGCTTGGCCACTCGCAGCCTCCCCAGGCAGCCCAACCTGCCCCTTTCGGTGCCGCAGGGAGGGTGGGGGTTGTTTCCTCCCCTCCTCAGCTGCGGTCGGTACCCACCAACCCACAGCAGTCCCAAACACCTCAGCGTTGCTTTTGGTCTCGGGTGATGGTCTACAGCCCCTGAAAGCTGGGAAACTCCAGCACAAGGGAGCAGTGCAACAAACCTCCTCTCCCTCTACCACAGGTAACATATGCCCAAAGTGAGCTTTTGGGGCAAGAGTGTAGGGTTTTTTTTCTCCCCATACAGCCCCAGCCTGTTCCCATATAAATAGTTTAGAGCACCTCGAAGACTGTCAGCAATGGGTTTGATCCCTTTGGGCCCATCGCACCTTAAAACTGGGAACTCTCTAAGGTCTCAGGTATGGCAGTTGAGCTTTAAATATTCATTCCTTTCTTGAATATATTAGGATATTTTTTTTTTTAATGTGATTTTCATGCTCGGTCCCCTGGGTGCCTAAGACTTGTCTGCCCAGTGAGGACACCTCTGGTATTTCCTTACATTAACTAGAAGTATTTTTGAGCCTATTGCCATTTGTCTGTAGTTTCCTTGCCCGGGATTTACGGCGAAGGCTGGACTCTGACCCATTCCACTTGACAAGCCCCTGCAGCAAGCTCTGCCTTTGCCTGCCTCTTCTCCAGCTCAAACAAAATTGCTCGTGTAACCTTATACATGCGGCCGCGTCTGTTGACTTTACCGGTCCAGGTTAAGCATGTGCCGTGGCAGGACGGGGACCTAATTACAGCCATAGGGAAAAGGAACGCGGACTACAGCACTTTGCCAGTTCCCTTTGATAATTTACAATGTCAGGCCTGGATCCTCCCATTGAATCGGCTTGGGCAGCGCTTTGAGGATTTCTGCACTCTCACTTACAGAGCTGCGAAGCGGTATTACGCTGAAATTAATCTGCCAGCCACAGCTAACACGGCCCTGACCTAGCTGGGAGTGCATTTAGCAGCATGAACAGCGCTAATAAAAAAAATAAAAAAAAACAAAACACCAAACCAAAAAAAACCCAACTAAAAAAACCAACCCTGCCAATGCACACTGTGACCAATTTCCAACTGCAGGGAAAGGCATGCGCTGAGCGCTCCCTGGGATATTCTCCACCCTTGTACAGAGCAAACCGAGCCAAGCAATTCCTGGGTCTCAAATCCCGCCTGCCCCTGACGTTCTCATCTTCCAGCTTCTCCCCCCCCCCGGTCGCTTTTGAAGGCGAGCATGTGCTCCTTGGTGGCGGCCCCCGCGCGCTGAAGACGCTCGGCCTCTGCGCAAGGTCCCCACGTGTCGGGGCAGAGCCGGCGAGAGGTAGGTGCTGTCGCCGGGGCTGCTGCTAGACTGGACCCCAGCTGGCAGTGGCAATGCCCCTTCTGCAAAGAGCCCTTCCCCAAGGCGGGGGGGAACCGGGGACGAAGCTCAGGGCTTTGGGGGATGAAGCAATGCCATGGTTTCCTGACAGGGGTGGCAAGGTGGGCATCAGGCACGGCAACCTGTGGCTGAGGAAGGGCTGGAAAGGCGAGCAACCTCTGGGGGGGGAGCGGTTTGCATAAGGCTTTCATGGCTGCTGCGGTCCAAGGCCCCTCTTGCCCTAAATGTGTCATGGGTGCGTATTTGCTGCTGAGCTGCTTTGGGAGGGAGCTTTTTTTTTTTTCCTTGGCGTGTGCCTCTGCACGTTTTTATTTATTAATTGGCTCTCCTAAACTGTCCTTCTGTCCAGCCCAGGTAACCTGCTCTGCCTCCCAAAGCCCTCTGGTCACCACCCCTTGGCTACCCTTGACCCTGGCAGCATCTTCAAAGGGAGCATGGGCCTGCTGCGGAGCGTGCAATGTTTGCTCACTTATCGGGCGAGCAGCTACCGCCTCCCTGCCTTGGGGGGTTTCGTCAGCCTCCTGCAGCGTTCCGGGGGAGACCGGTCGGCCACCGCTGCTTGCACAAGGTCAGTGTCCCCCGCTCAGACGTTTCCCCCACCCTGCGGCGAGCTCCCTGTCCTCAGTCGGTGACTGCTGTTCGAGTCTTATCGCGGCAACTTGTTAATTAAGCGCTCATCTTGCTAAGGCTTTAGGTTCATTTTCCAGCCTTTGCTCATCGTGGGTAAAAGGGGCTGAATCTCCAGTTCCTCCAGTCCCTCCAGAGACCAGGTCCCAGCTGTGGTGGGTCCAAGCAGATGCAGCTGTGCCCAGCGGTGGGCTGAGATGAAGGTGATGCCCCATCAGGATATCCAGGCCATGTCTGGTCTCACTTGGGTGTGTTTCAGCTACTTATGTGGGACCTCGCAGCCCGAAGTGCTTTCCTGGATGAGCCAGAAAATAGTATATCTGAATTTGGGAACATCTTAGCTGTTGGGCGCAGGGAGACGAGAGATACTCGTCCCTCCTCCCTCCCAGCTGTGCCATTGCTAGAGGCTGGGGCATTTTGGGTGAGTCAGGCCTCCTCCTTGTATCTAACCCATCACAACAAAAATGGACAATTCTTCCTCCCCGTGTGACATCTCCATTTAAAAAAAAAAATCATTAATTTCTATTTAAGATATTTTTTTACTGCTGGTAAAAGGCAAATGGGTACCTGGGCTTAGCGGACCAGGACTGCGTTGTGTTGGGGTTGAGATCCCGGGGGTGGCCAGCTCTCCAGCTGCAGGGTCTGCAGCGAGGGGCCACCCTTCCGGATGGCCCCAGAGAGCTGGGAAAGAGTCCCAGCACCAGGAGCAAAGCCAGTGGCCACCTGCCCCAGGGCCTGAGCCACAGGGAAGTTTCATATCCTGCCTTTTTAACCCTTGAATTTCACTTCCCCCCTTTTTTTTTCTCCCTGTGGTGTAACATATCTGCATTTTAAGGGATTCCTAAATTCATGAGGCTGCACTTTCAAGGGGTCCCGGCAGCCAGGCGGGGGTGCAAGGCCCTTGGGCTATGAACAAACTGCCCAGGGCAGCTGGAGGGGACACAAGGACAGGGATGGGGGAGGACACGTGGACAGGGATGGGTCACAGCAGCCCCAGCAAGGCATGGTGGGGAGGGAAGCCATGGTCCCTCGCTACAGCCTGGCTGGGGTTGGAAAAAGAGGTGCCAGGGCAGTATCGGATGGGGCACACATAAAAGAGGGCATGTCTCATGCAAACTGTGAGAGACTTGGCCATCTGGTCCCAGAGCTCTCCCGGCGAGACTGGGGACCTTGCTGTGGGTTGTCCCTGCTGGGTTTGCACTGCTGCCTTGGAGGCAAAAAGCTGCAAAGCCCAGCCCTGCCCAAACCTCCCAGCTCACCAGGCGCTTTCCAACCCTGGCAATTCTCGCAGGATGTAAACCGTGCCGGAGGGAAGTGCCGGGGCAGGCGAATAAAGGTGTTCCCACGAATTAATAGGAGGAAGAAAGAAAAACATGTGCCAGTTGGGACTCGCCCCTGGAGCGGCGCATTGTCCCTGGCCGGGCTCGCTTCGCATTTTGAGCGGGGGCCCTTTGAAGGCTGATTTAAGTCCACTCCGGGGAGGTGTCACCTGTTGGCACCGTGCCCTCCCCCAGCTCCCCGATGAGGTTTTTGTCTCGTTGAACGCTGGCGACAATAAGGGTCACTGGAGCACGCAGCTGGGCGAAAGGCACGGGCTGAGCCGTGTTTCCCAAAAAAAAAAACCAAAAAAACCAAAAACCCCGGCAGCCTGCGAGGGGAGGAGGGGAAGGCAGGCGGTAAACAAGCTGCCGTGAGCCCGGCCAGGCGACAAGGGGCCGCTTCTCCCGTTCTCCCTCCCCTCCCGCCGGCTTCCCGGGAGAGGGCGCTGGCCCCGCGGCTGCGGCGCCCGGCTCTTCTCTGCTGGCTCGTAAACATGTTGTGCAGGGCGAGGGCATAGGGCTGCCACCAAACCGCCCCCGGGGCAGGTAGCGACATCCTCCCACCCTAGCCACGAAACCTTTGCCTACGCCACGCCGGGGGTCTCTCCCACGACAGGGTTTGCTGGCCAGCATGTATTTATGGGATGGAGGGGAGATGTTCACATTGCAAGCTGCCTTTGCTCCCCGCTTCCCTTCGGGGTTGTTCGGAGCTCAGCAGGTGAAAAGAGGAGCTGCTCAGATGGGGCGAGGGTCACCCCACAGGGACCTCCACCCGTAAATGCCCTGGGCTTGTTTGCAGCCAGCTCTGGTGGCCAAAGTTTCTGAGAAATTTGCGGGTACCAAGCACACTTCCAAGAATTTGGAGCTATCAGAGCTGTCAGTGTCCCAGTTAAAACCTCTCTGCAAACCTAGGGAAAAGGGCTGGGCAGGGCTTTACGGTGCCTAGGGCTTGTCAGTGCCCCAATATGGGAGCTATTTTGGGTGTCTTCTGGCCTGACTGGGTCTCAGCACCAGCTCCTTCCTCCTTTTGCTTCAGTTGAGCTGTTAGATTTGGGTGACCACAGCTGAACTTGGTCTGAATATGGGATCCTGAGCTAATGGGTAAAAGACATTTCTGTGTTGAAACCATTGCTCTATACAGTGGGGTGCAGGTGCTGGGGGAAGGCAGGTTCTGTTGTAACGCTTGGTGGCTCTGCCTTGCCCGAGCAATGCCAGGAGGTGAAAATCACCTGAATTTCACCTCCATTCCGGACAGCCTCAGGGGATTAACACACACTTGTGGTGGCTGCTGCAAGGTGGTGGTAAAAAATGAGCTGGATTGTCCCCGGAGGGAGGGTGGGGACCCAGCTCTTGAGACGGGCAATAAATCAAGCACTTCCACCTCCTCCTGGCTGAGGATCCAGCTTTCCCTGGCCACTTCCCCCCTCCCCCCAGCAAAACTCTGGCTGTGCAGGGGCTGTGTCTTCAGTTTCAGTAGGGTGGCTGTGATGGCCAGGAGGGTCCAGCTTCTGGAGGGATAGAAATTTTGGTGCCATTCCCCCCCCCTCCCCCAGCCCCAAGGCTGGTGTCGGGCAGCCCAGGATCCCGTCTGGATGTGTGGATGGCGTGTTCTTGGCCTGGGACCTGTGTGTGGGTGCAGGCCTGGGCACAGCAGTGGCAGCTCCTTCTGCGAGTGCCAGCATTGCTCTCCCACCCCTTGGGTCGGGCTGGGAGGTGCAGAAGGCTGAGCTGGAGCAGGAGATGGGACAGTGAGGGAGCTGCCGGGGTGGAAAAACACTGGGCAGTTCCTGCGGTTTGCCGGGTGTCTCTTGCCACCCGAGTGCCTCCAAAGTGGGGGCTCCTGC
>VWZL01002123.1:77115-103829 GCA_013396915.1 Stercorarius parasiticus | reverse complement strand
CCGGCGGCTGTTTGGCAGACGGACCTTCTAGGGAAAAATTCCTGCTTCCTTTTTTTTTTTTTCTGGGAGGGGGGTGGAGAGTCAGCTCGAGTGGTTTTTTGGAAACAGATGCACTTTGCTTTTTTTTTTTGCCTTTTTTTTTTTTTTCTTTACGAGGCTCTTTAGCTAGTTGCTTAAATACGGGTGGCTTCCTCCCTGCCGGGAGGTGGATGCGTGGGTGATGCTTCTTGCCTCGAAGCGGGGCCGTGGGGAGCGCCCCCCCCCCGGCTGGTGCAGAGGAGCCCCGCTATAGCAGGGTGGGCTGGTGGGGGCGATCCGATCCTCCCTGCGGAGGGGTAGGGTGTTGGATCGACTTCCCAGGTCACTTCATATTTTTCAACTATTTTGCTTTTCTGAGCTCTGGCTGCTGTGGTCCTGGCACAGGTGGGCTGTTCCTGGGAGCCCAATTCCAGGCTGTGCTGGGTTTGGCAGGGATGCTGCTGGTCTGGGACCAGAGCCCCTTCAGCCACTCCATGGCTGCCTGGAGGCTGATGGTCTCTCAGGGGTTGCTTGTGCTGCCTGTTGCTTGTGCGCTGCCTCCTGCCCTAGACAAGGCTTGTGTAACTTTGGCTGGTCTGAGAAGGCTTTCCTTGCGTGTTAGCCTTGCTCCGGAGTAGCGAGGAGCTCGGAAGTGAAAAGTTCAGAGGGATGAGGAGGACTTTTGAAGTCTGTCGCATGGTGGATAAGACCTAGGTAATTGGCAGGACATGGGCAGGAGTTTGGGCATTAATAGGGCACTTTGAAGGCATCGCTGCTGGAGCAGTGCTTTCCTAGCTGCCTGTGTCTGCCTGAGCTGCTGTGTTTTCTGCCTGTGGAACAGCACGGGACTGCTGGAGATGGCAGCTAGCCCCGTGGCTGAGCTGTCTCCTGCTCCTCCCTGGCCGGGAAGTGAAAAATCTGGGAGCGCTGGGAAGGGCTCACAGGTTGTTTTTCATATCCTCCCTGCAGGAACCCCCTTGTCCGGTCTGCAGCCATGGCCACCTCGGCAAGCTCCCACCTGAGCAAAGCCATCAAGCACATGTACATGAAACTGCCGCAGGGGGAGAAGGTCCAGGCCATGTACATCTGGATCGACGGGACAGGGGAGCATCTCCGCTGCAAGACTCGCACGCTGGACCACGAGCCCAAAAGCCTTGAAGGTGAGAGGGCAGGTGCAGGATTCGCTGCCCCTCGCCAGCTAGAAGCAGCTGTGCTTGGCTGCTCCAGAAAGAAGGTGCCATTTCTCCCTTTTTGTGGGCAGCAGGATGGTATTTGGGCAAAACATTGCTCCTCACCCTCTTCCAGTTACCTCTTTCCTTAGATACCCCGGGGGGACATTCCCAGCTCTCCAGATGTGGAGTTTCTGTGAGATGCCTGGGGTTGGGAGCCTGTCCCTGGCACTGCCCCCGCTGTGGAGGGGGCTGTTGGCAGGGGCTGGGGGCTGTTGGCAGGGGCTGGGCGGCCCATTGACTCTCAAGTACTCGTTTTGGCCGGAAGTAGTTTGGCAGAAGAAAGTGTAGGGGAAAGAATGGAGCTATCCGGTGTAATTAAGAGCTTGTGTCCCTCAGAACAAACAGTCCCAGCTTACACAATAATAGCATTAGGATTTTCCCCAGGTTGCCATGGTGCTGGCTGGAGACAGTTATGAAATGAAAATACTGTGTGTGACTGAGCAGAACTATCTTTTCTTTTTTTTTTCTTCCCCCCCCCCTTTCCTCTTTTTCCTCTAAGGGAGTGGTTGGCACAGCTGCTTTGAAATCTTTGTGCTTCCCATCCTCCCACTTTCCCCCCCAGGATATGGAGGAGATAACATTGGCCCGGGTGGAGTTCACCGCTGCTCCTGCTGTGCTGTGGCCCTGAGGGCAGAGCACAGCCAGGAGGGGTGGATGAGGGGGGCAAAGCTTGCCATACTCTTCCTCCGTAGGAGACTCCACCTATACGTGATTTGCTCTCCCACCTTCTCCAGGCCATGCAACATGGATGAGGGTATTTCATGGTTCCTCTCCTTCCCATAGCTTGAAGATGTCTCGTGCTCTGCCCTCTCCCAGCTTGCCCAGCCGTCTCTGCCAGGAGACCGGGTGCTTTGCTCATCCTGGTGGTTGTTGCGACATGGGAAACGTCCTCCGTGCTGCTCGGTTTGCTTGGGCTTGGCCGGCAGCCCAGCTCCTTGTGTTTCCCAGGGTGGCTGGGGAGTTGCACTCCCCTGTTTTTTCGCTTGTTTTGTTTTTTTTGCTTCCCCCATTTGGAACAAAATCAGCTGAGTTGGGATTAAACCTATTGTAGGCCTGTTCTCTATAAGCATCTTCACCTCTGTAACACTGGAGGGAGGCAGGGAGCCCATCCTCCTGGTGACTGGGGGGCCCTGGGTCACTGTGGCTTGTTCCTTTCTCCCCTCCAGATCTCCCCGAATGGAATTTCGATGGCTCCAGCACCTTCCAGGCTGAGGGCTCCAACAGTGACATGTACCTGCGACCTGCTGCCATGTTTCGGGACCCTTTTCGCAAGGATCCCAATAAACTAGTTCTCTGTGAGGTCTTCAAATACAACCGCCAGTCTGCAGGTGAATAGACCTTCTCCTGGTGGAGGTGGTGTTTCTGGAAAGGGGAAAGGGAGATGTATCCAAATCCTGTTTGTGCCCTTAGCGTCATACAAAAGTAATCCCTGCCCTGGGAATAAAAGGCAAACAAAGTGCTGCTAGTGGAGAAAGGGTTGGTCCTGGGATTCTTCACCAGCGCTGCTGGGACTTGAACTGTAAATAAAGTGGAAATGGGGAATGGAGGTGGAGATGCTAATAAGCCTCATGCTGCTTTTCTGTTCTAGAGACAAATCTCCGACACACCTGCAGACGGATTATGGATATGGTGTCCAATCAGCACCCCTGGTTTGGGATGGAGCAAGAGTACACTCTTCTGGGGACAGATGGACATCCATTTGGCTGGCCTTCCAACGGCTTCCCTGGACCCCAAGGTAATCTTTTGGGAATCTGCGCTGGACCAACTCGGGAGCGTTTGAACTGTGCTCCGTGTGACGCAGCTTAAGTGCTCCAGGCGAGCTGAAAGATTTGAGGTGTTTCTAGAACTGAAGGTGGACAAACGCGAGCAGGATATTGGCAAAAAGTAACCCATGAGGTTAAGATCGTTACAGAAAAATCACTAAGATGGTGATTGGCCACATCCAAATTTGCTGCTTGGTTTGTTAGTCTGCAGGTGACTTAAATTCGTGCCCAGCATGATAGAGCACAAGCCTAGACTCTCAGAGGGACCTGCTCTCCATCAGTGCTCTGCTCTGTTACTGCTTCCACGAAAAACAGATTTTGGAGCTTTTCCACACATCTCAAGCCTTTGGAGCGTTCTTCCCCGTGTGTGCTCAGTCTTCACTGAATTTAAGCCTTTTTCCTTCTGGAAACTTATGTTCCCTTTGCTGTTCACCTGTGCTGTTGCAGGTCCGTACTACTGTGGTGTAGGGGCAGACAAAGCCTATGGCAGAGACATTGTGGAGGCCCACTACCGAGCGTGCCTTTATGCTGGCGTGAAAATTGGAGGAACCAATGCAGAAGTGATGCCAGCCCAGGTAAATTGTTTTAGGTGCCGTGTGGAATGAGATAGTATGGAAAAATCCCAGGCAGTGGGAGCTTTTGGCTCTGAGCCGTGTGGTTTAATCAACAATCGGAGCGTAAGGGGGTGGGCAGTGTCTCACTGCGATTTGTTTCTGCACCACTGAGCCCGTGACTCCTCCTCCTTGTAGTGGGAGTTCCAGGTGGGACCATGCGAAGGGATTGAGATGGGGGATCACCTCTGGATCGCACGCTTCATCTTGCATCGGGTGTGCGAAGACTTCGGTGTCATTGTGTCCTTCGATCCCAAGCCCATCCCTGGGAACTGGAATGGTGCTGGCTGTCACACCAACTTCAGCACCAAGAACATGAGGGAAGACGGAGGTCTCAAGTAAGTTTGGTTTGTTTGTTTGGTTTTGGTTTTTTTGAGATGGGCCAGTAGCATCTTTTTGCTGGGCGGCAGGCTGGGCTTGGTAGCAGCGAGCTTTTTGCAGAGGTTTTGCCCACATGGGAGACATCACTCTGGTGCCTGGTGTTGTGTTTAAGCCTTTCTTCTGGATATATATATATTTTTTTTTTTTAATTTTGTATGATTATGTTCTACCATCTTGGTGTTGGGTGGGAAATTCACCCAGCAGTACAGCTCCATCAGTGTTGATGGAAGCATGGGTGGCCAAGATGCAGCTATTCATAACAGGCCGTCCAGCTCTTGATCTGCCAATGCTGCAAAAAAACTCAGCATAACCTTTTTTTTTTTTTGTATAACGACGATGAAGGAGAAAAACCATTTGCTTCTGTCTAGGCCAGGCTGTGGAAGCTAATGCTGTGTTTTCTTTGACAACAAGATCCTGGAAATATAAAACTTGTTCCCTTATGGGCCTGATGTGCTGAGTGCAGGCACCTTGCAGCACTGGGTTGCAGTGGAGCTCTAGGAAGGCATTGTTCCTGGCAGCTGTGTTTTCTTGCCTTAATGTTAGCGATGCCCTGAGATAATGAGCCAACCTGTGACTCTGTGAGCTTCCCAAATTGAAACATGCATGATAAGAAATCTCCCTTCTGAGAGCAGGTTCCCCAGGGCAGTGCGTCTGTGGGATTTGGCCATGGGTCAAACTGGTGGTGTCCCACACGCAGCACTCCTGAGGGACATTCTCAGGCTATGGGGATCCTTTTCCAAGAACCAGCCTGGGTCAGAAGTAGAAGTGGAGCAAAGCCCTGTGTTGAGATGGTCAGAAAAATGGGTATAGGGCATAGGCTTCATCATGAAGTGGCTAGGGGACAGCAATGGCTCTGCTGTGGCTTGGATGCAACAGTCAAGAGTGGCTCAGCTCGTACCGTCCTTCAGATGATCACTGTGTCTTCCCCTCTTCCTTGCTCCATTTGCAGGCACATTGAAGAGGCCATTGAGAAGCTGAGCAAGCGTCACCAGTACCACATCCGCGCCTATGACCCCAAAGGGGGGCTGGACAATGCCAGGCGCCTGACAGGTTTCCACGAGACATCCAACATCCACGAGTTCTCTGCTGGCGTGGCCAACCGCGGCGCCAGCATCCGCATCCCCAGGAACGTGGGCCATGAGAAGAAGGGCTACTTCGAGGACCGCCGGCCCTCCGCCAACTGTGATCCTTACGCTGTGACAGAGGCCCTTGTCCGCACGTGTCTCCTCAACGAAACCGGAGACGAGCCTTTTGAGTACAAGAACTAAGCGGACTGCACCCACAGACACCGCCTTCCCCCGGCACATCCCGCACCCCTAAACTTCCCTTCTAGATGTAATCCTGAGGGTACAAGATAACACGTTTTGTGTCTCAATAACTCTTGTTGTCTTGAGGTGGGGAGGAGGGCAAATTTAGTTTTATTGATGTCTGCTTATCATTGACTCTTCAGAAGACAAGAGGAGGAGAGGGTGTTAGAGAACTTTTAACCACTGTTTTATTTTTTTTGTCTAATTCATGTGTACATCTGATGGGATCCAGTGGCTTCCAGGGACCGACTGCACACACAGAAAGCCAGTTGGTGAGTGGGAAGCTTAAAACTATAGCTGACTCCCCCAAACAGTCAAAATTTGGGGTGTTAGCCCCACCACTGGCTCTCTGCAGATGGATGGTTCTCTACGGTTGGTGCCCTTCTGCAGAGAAGGGAAGACAGGAGCTGTGATGGAGCTCTGCTTGTTCCTGCCTGTATGGTGTGATGGGGAGATCTACACCCTCTGGCCACTCTGAGGTTTCTGGGAATCTTCTGGCATTGAGCTCAGTGTAGGAGCGTTGAGGAGAACGCCTGGTTCTGTCACTGGAAGTCAACTGGTCTCTGGCTCATAACACAGAGTGAAGTAGTATTTTTCTATTTAAATATAAAAACAACAAAAAAATTATATATGAAAGTGTTTTTTTTAATAAAAAAAAAAGATGATGTTCCAATGTCTCACCCAGCTAGAGCGGGCAGAGCTCCTAAGGATGCTGTTGGTGGGCCCCCAGGTGGGACCGAGGGTGAGCTTGGAGGGCTCGGTGGAGGAGACTTGGATGAGATTTTGTTTCGGTGTGGGGTGGAGTTTGCAGGAGGCGGTTCCCAGACCCGGGAAGGCTGCAGAAGTATTTATCACTGTAACTTGAGCAGCTGCGACATGCTCATGAGTGTGTTAGATCAACGGGAGGAAGGTGTTCTGAACTACGAGTTGACCGGTCAACTTAACCCTGTTCTGGACAGAGCTGTGGGTGTGTTACCTCTCCGGCAGGGCTAGCACGTCACTAAAGCAGGGCTTTCGATAAAGGAAAAAAAAAAGTTTTAGATTTTTTTTTTTTCTCTTTTCATAATGTTCTTAGTTGGGTTTTGCAGAGACCATTGATGTCACTGTTGTGTCCCGGTTCTCGGGCTGCCTGCCATCCAGCTGTGATGAGGGCTAGGAGAAGGGAGAGGCAACCCATGCCTCCCGGCAAGCCCTGGCACCTCCCAGCTCATGCTGGGGGGGTTCAAATGTTCTGGGATTTTACACTTGGGTATCTTAGATGGTGCCAGTAATATTCTGTTGAATTTGAACTTCTTACAAATAGGGGTTTTTTTTATAATAAAAAAAGAAAAAAAAGAACAAAACCTTAATTACAACTTCTGCCTCCTTTGTGTGATTCATCCTGGCAACTTCTCTTGTATGCGTGGTGCCTTCACCATTTGAAGGGAATCATACCCTGGTAGTGGGTAGGCTTTGGCTTTTCATTTGTGGGCTGGGTTTTTTTTTTGGCACAGGGGACTTGCAATCCCTGTGCGCTCTCCAGAAAATGGGGTTTTGTAGGTGGCCGTTATCTTCGGTGGGTCTAGCTGTGACTGGAGTGGGGTTCTCTTGGTACGGGAAAGGGACTGGGCTTGTGGGTGTCCATAAGGAGAGTTATGGGGTAAGCACAGGTGTTTGTGCGTCTCTCCAGCATCTTCCACACAAGTTCTACTGGATGCAGAATCCTATAGAAAGTAAAATTCCAGCACGCTTCATGGGGGTGTGAAAGGAGCTTTGTGGAAGAGGACCATTTCCCACTCTCCCTATAGAGAAAATGCTGCTCATCCACCTTTAGTATAAAACCAGGCTTTTAGAAAACTAAGCAAGGTGATGGATTGCTTCCCCAAGTCCTTTATTTAGCTTGTGGTGCTATTTCTCAGCTTATGGGGAGGTACCTTCTCCGTTCCCATCTCTAAATATGGATTAACCACATAGGAGCATCCTCCTGGGCTAATGAGGCCATTCCTGCCATCATATTTTTATTGACCAAGTGGTCTTTTGCATTTCCCTACTGGGGAACGTTCAAGGCAGCAGCTTTGTTACCAAGGCCCCAGAATTGCACTGTCTCTCTGTGCCTGTGCTGGGGAGCCCCACAACAAGGTGGAGTGTCACCAGAGCAGAAGCCAAGCAGACACTATGTCCTCTCCTCTGACCATGGCATGACCGCGAGGACTTTGGCTGGAGCAGGGGTACTGCAATCAGAAGAAACCCATGCTGTTCTGGAGCCCAGAAATCTTGGGGTTTTCTGCTGAGTTGGGTGTGGGCTGGTGGGGGGGCTACTGTTCTTTATGGCTTCCAAGAAAATGTTACAGAGGAAAAAATGGATTACACCTAAATCAAATCAAATCAAATCTGTCCCTGCAGAGGGTGCTGAGAGGATGCCATCTCCAGGCTGGCCATCAGGGTGATAACGGGAGCAGGTTTCAGTCCTTTGCTTCTCTAGCTGCCTCAGACATAAATTTAGGACAGGAGCTTGATGCTTAATGGTTCCTCTTGTTCCCAGCTGAGAAAGCATTTATCCACTCACTTCACAATTACCCAACTGCAAACAAGGTCGGAACAACAACTGTTGTGCTGCAAAGTGGCTTTTCAGATGATTATGAAAAATTTATATGTTAAAAAAAGACTACAATGAGTTAGAAGGGAAAATCCTTCCTTTATTCGAGACACTTTTCTGACTCCTCCTTGCTGAGTTTCCTTTGCAGTTATCTAAAGACTGTGTTAGGGTAGAAGGGCTTCCTCTTAAGGCTGTGGAGCTCTGGCAAATTGAGCCTGAAGCCTTCAGAAGCTGAATTTGCTGCTTATGTATTTATATAAAACGTTTCTGACTTTTAATCTTAGCCTTTCAGGAGGAAGCGAACCCCCTTGCTCTGTTTATTCACACATCCTTAAAACATGAACAATGACATAGAAATGTCCACCAAATACAAGAAAATGCAAGTATCGGTCCCAAAGGGTTTGCTGGGCACATTGGAGCATTGGGAACCGCTCGGAATGAGGCAGTCAAAATAGAACCAGCTTTTTGAAGTGCCTGTTGGTTGCACTCCCTTTTAATCAAACACCAGCTTCAAAGACAAGGCTGCTCCAAAACGATTAATATATGTCCTGATGTGCCAGGCTTTTCCCCATAACTGAATTTGAAGACCATCAAAATAAGATTAGCCACAGCTCCCTTAAAATGTAGCCTGTGGCAATTAAGCTAATCAAGATCACACTTGCAGCATCTTTTAACACTGGGCTGTGCCAGCCCAATTACCGTGAGGACATGAGGGCTTTTCTCTTCCTGAAAAGCCTGATGAATTAGGTGTGTCTGCTTGGGTTTCTTCTACCCTTTCACAATTTGATAGTGCCCTGATGCTGTTCCAGTATCCACGTACCACTTCTTTTTTTTTTTTTTTCTTTTCTGTTTTTTAGTGCTATTTGATCTTCCTAGATTACCCTTTTTGGTAGGTCAGCCTTGGCACCCTCATGCAGCCTCCAGCCCTGGCTGTGACCACCTCTCCCTTCTGGAAGAAAGCTCCTGGAGGAGAGATCAGCCAGACTTAGGTGGGTAAGGATTTGCTGAGCTGTCTTTTGGATGCCATTACCTGGGGGGGGAGGGGGGGAAGAAGCATTTCTTCTTGTTGCTAGGCAAAATTGTTTTTATTTCTCTGAGTCCGTGTTTTTCCCTTTTCCTGGGATGTTGACATTGGCCCGTATGATTGTCCTGCATCTCTTCCTGCCTGTGGAGGATGGGAAGGGATGGTCCCAGGAAGGCAGCCAGACACAGACTGCTGAGGGGGTGATTTGCAGAGCTCTGCAAGAGCCTCTGTTTGTTCTTGAACCTCGTGTTATCAGAGCAGCCCTGGTTTGCTCTCTTGAAATGCTTCTTGGAGGTCCAGCATCTCCTCTGGTGTGGTGTTCAGAGAAGTTCCAGCTGAGATTTATGCTTGCTGTCCATCGGCTGCATTGCAGGCTGGTGCAGAGCTGTAGAAGAGGGGCTGCAGGTCCTTTGCCCTCTTGCAGGAGGCCCGGGCATGCTCTAGAAAGGCGTGTGGGACTCAACGAGGCTGGAGTCCAGCCTGCATGGAACAGGTCAAGTGTGACCAGTTGATAGTTTCTTGTGTGACCAAGATGAGAGAGGCAGTGGGGCTGGGAGGGGAATCCTGCTATCACAGATGTCAGTGATTCGGCTTCAGCTAAACTGGGATTTCATCCCACTTGTTCAGTTACTGATTAAACTGAGGACAGATGCTTAGGAAACAAGTGGGAGCTCTTGACAGGAGAGTGGAAGATCTCCTTAAGTCTGCCTGGCTTCCCGAGCCAGCTGGATGCAGGGTCAGGACTGGGTTGGCTTGTGAATAGGTCCTCCACCCATGAGCAGTTCTCCTGGCTCTTCAGCTGGGACTAACCACCTATGTGCAATGGCCGGTTTCACCGTGCTGGCTCTTGTGGCTTTTAAATTGAGTCCTGACTCTGTTTGCTTGCTGATAAAGGGGCAAGTCCATCTGTAGGATTTGAGGTATGAAGAGATGAATAGCTTTTCCTAAGGTCACATAGATTATGGGGGATATCAGTCACTGAGTAATGACCCATCTGGATGCCCCAAGGTGTCACTTGTTAGTTGCCTGGTTCATGAAGAAACAGTGATCTCAGTTTGCTCCTTGTGACTCTGCTCTGGGCCAGTGCTGGGTGTTTTGGGACTGTCCCCTTCTTTTGTGCAATGACCTTTGATGAGAACACACAGAGAAGGACTCTGGACCACCCCAGTCCTGTTGCTCTCCATACTGAAGCGTCTCCAAGATCTCCATCCCCAGTGGGAGATGACGTGGACCAGACCCTCTCCCAGCTGCTCTTCATAGAATCATAGAATGTGGTCTTTAACTAGGATCAGATTGCTCAGAGCCTCATCAAGCCTGGCCTTGAATGTCTCCAGGGATGGGGCCTCCACCACCTCTCTGGGCAACCCTGTTCTTGAGGGTGTCTGGCCTGTGTTAGGAAGGAACAGGCTGGGTGCTCCTCGCAGGTTAGCCCTCAGAACCTGCAGTGGCCTTGCACATGGAGCATGCGTGCGTTGACCTCAATGGGAGCCTGCCTGGCTGGGGAGAAACCCAGGGTCGGAGGGGGAAAATCCATACTCTGTGATGCCAGAATGAGCACCAGGGCTGCAGCTCTTCACAGTCTTGTAGGAAGACTGAGCCTTTGCCTCTCCTAAGCCTTCTTCCTCACTGCTCTTTTCCTCCCTTCCCTGGTGAGATGGCGCAAGACTGCTGCGTGTGCTGGGGTAGTGGTCCAGGGGGGGCAGCTAGGCTTTACCTCAGTCAAAAAAACTTCTTTTTTTCCTTTTTTTTTTCTTCTCTATCCTGGCCTGCCCAGAGGCTGGCACGGCCAGGCTATTTTGCTTTCATAAGCTGCATTATGTAAGCCACGTCTTGAGTGGGGATGCAGTGCCAACTTGGACTCCGCAGCGGGAAGGAGCCACATTCCTCTGCTGTTGGGTTTAATCCCTGCCTCCAGCCACAGTTGGTTTGCTGGGAGGAATCAGAGAGCTGTGCTGAGCTTTCTAATCCCCTGCCCCAGGTGGAGCCAGTTTATTTGTGCTCGAACCCTGCTTTCCTTTGTCAACAGGTTGTGCCCATGGCTCCTCTTAGCAAGCCCTTTCCTTGGCTGCTAGAAGCGTTGGCCCAGGCATGCACACCACACCTTGGGACCTTCCTCTCCTCCCCTTGTTTGTTGAACTCTCTGTGCTCTGTGGCTTAGGTTGCACTTGCTCAGAAAGGGAGGGTGGGGGATGGAAGTGGAGACTTCTACAATTCTAGCCCTGAAAAGCAGTGGCAGAGGTGGGTTTCCAGGCTGGCATGGCCAGCAGGGAGGCTGCAGAGCCTGGGGAAGACCATGATGGTGCCAACAGCTTCTCCATCTGTCTCACCGCTGACTGCCCTCCCAGGAGCAACAGACCTTGCCACGTCTGTTGGATGTGACACTTGTCCCACCAAGGATCCGGGGGAACCCTGGAGATGCTGCACCCCAGGGCTCCTGTGGCACCATCCCAGCTGGGTGTAGGATGCAGGATAGCAATGGGTGCTTGGCAGGGTGTTGTTTGGCTCCCCAGCAGCCTGAGCCAGCTGCCTTCAGCCCCCATGCTCAGGATCAATGATCTCCAGGACCCCATTTGGCTGGTCCAGAAGGAGAAGGTCCTCGTATGCCACTCAGGTTTTAGATGAAGCTGACAGCTGCAATGCCTTGCTGTGGATTTTCCCGTCCTGTGGGAGGATGAGGCACTAGACTCCACAATTTTTGCTGGCAGCTTTTCCCTAGTGCTAAACATGCTGTTAAAATGAAAATTATTAATCGGATACAGGTTTGGGCTGCTTTTTCTCATCACAAAGCCGGGTGGCCCAAGCCCATCCGTATGGTTCACGGAGATGCTGAGCAGCTGCCTGAATTGCCCAGCTGCTTCCTGCCCTGAGCCGGAGCTTGGCCAAAATGCCTAAAATACTGGGAAAGCAAAATGACTAGTATCCTTCTCCCCTACTGAGCTGAACCTGTAGGATTCTGGAAAGCATGCTGCCCAGCAGGTATTTAGTAAAATGCTAGGATCAACAGTTACTTCAACCACAAAAAGCAGTCTGCTCAACGCCTCTCTGTGTTTAGGGGATCCTGAGCAAGCCACCAAGTTCGAGGTTAGAATAGCCGTGCCCAGGGCTGTGTTATCCGGATGCCGTTTCCATTTAGGAAGCTGCCCGGGAACAGCTGGGCTTAGAGACGGGCTTAGCCTGTCTCTGAAACTTGGAGGCCAGGGCTTCAGCTGGCTGAATCACCGAAAACTATGTGCTTGCTTTGAAATACAAGATATTTTCAGACTGTTTTCCACCCAGACAGATAACACATGCAGGGTGATTAACTGGCTCCAATTTTTCCACCTCTCCTTGTGGCTGGCTCTCCTGGCAAGATCTCCATCCGCTCTTTAAAATGCTTTCACTGTAGCGTGGATGCCTTCCCTTCTGGCAAATAACTGTGCCAGTGATCAGCGGGTGACACTGTCGCCATGGGCTGTAGACCTATGAGGAAGCGTTTAATTAAGAGAAGAGATGGCTTTGGCCTGGCAGCCTTTTGTCTGTAATATCTCTAGGATGAAGCAAGCTGTTGGTGAAGCTGGCTGGGGAAGGAGGTGGTCTCTGGCAGGGCTGTCCTCCCCACCATTTTGGGGCTGTGCAGAGAGCTGGGGGTGTGCCCTGTGTTCCAGGAACCAGGGACGCTGCACGGATGATGGTTTGGGACCAAAGAGCATCCTAAAGATTTGTGGCGTGGTGGCAGTCTGTGCCATGGAAACGTCCTGGCCAGAGTGAGGTGTTTCATCTTGGTCTCTGTTTTCATAGAGAACAGAGTTGGCAACAGTGCTACCCTACTCTCAAAGTGTGAGCAAACCCTACTCACACCAGCTTCTCTGCGCAGGGTAGAGTATAGCTCAGAAACATCAAGGGATAAAGGGCAATATCCAGGATGATACAGAAGGCGTCCACCTGGTTTGTAGAGGCAATGGAGAGCAGAAGGGGTTGAACGCAGCCTGAACCATGGTACTGCAACTGCAACACCCCTGTGTACGGGGAGCCAGGCTTTGGCGGGGCAGGAGCTGAGGTGAGTCACCCCTGTGAGGCACCACGGTGGCTCCAAAGCACCCAGGAAGGAGGTAGCTACCCAATTTGAGCCTGGGCATGGTTAAGCACGAGTCTCCGTGGTTCCTCTAGAAACAAAAGCCAGCCCTTCTCCATGTTGTGTCTTGCAGAGAGGCAGCCTGGGCTTGCTGGGGGAGCTCAGGCTGGAGAAAGTCATGAAGCTTGTAAGATGGGAGCTTCTGCTGGGAGATCTGGTCTTGGTAAAACAAACCTCTGTGCAAAGGTTGGGGTGGGGGAAAGGGGGTGATGCCACCTGGGTTCTGCAGAGCACCTGCAAGGCCGGGGTGAATGGGTTTCTAACAGGCTGTAGCTGAGCTGGATCACCCCCGGGGCGCCTGTGCGAACAGCGTGGTGTGACCTTGGTGTCATGGGACATCTTGGCTGGGAGACAGTGACGGCTTCGCCTGAAGAGCTCCCTGACACCCAGCAACCTCCCCTTCTCATCTCGCCCTGCTCGTCTCCTTCTCCTATCCAGGCGGTGGAAGCTGCTCGTATGAAATCTAAAGCAAACGCTGCAATTCTTGTCTTTTTGTTGTGAATAATGTCAGGTCTGTTTTTTTCTGTGCACTATTGAAGCAGCAGCTGTATTTCCACCAGCTGGCAGCGCTCTGGGAGGAGATCAAGTGTTCTTAGCAACGTTGGGCCAGATCTATGGCTGGTGGAAATCAGCGTAAATCTGTTTGACCTCAGCGCTGAGCTGCTTTATACCAACTTTGAACCAGGCTCCCAGACCAAGGCTCTGGGGGATTTTGGGGCGGGGTGGTGGGGGAGGAGAAGTGCTCTTTGTAGAGGTGAAATAGTCACGCGTGCTGTTAGTGGTGTCCGCTGGAGCAGGAGGACAAGGAGCTCGGCAGTGGCTGCTGCCAGACAGGATTTCAGTTGTGTGGGGAGATCTCCGAGCACGTGCTGTCGGATCATCCTCTTCTGAAGCATGCAAAAAATGAAAAAATAAATAAATATGAGACCCTTCTGCATCTGGGGTGCCTGGAGCTGTGTATGTGCGTATTGCTACACTCTGCCCGTGCATGCTGCAAGACCGGAGCACCAGCCCTGCCAAAACATCCAGCCTTTCTGGGAAGGGTCTGCAGCACCGTGTGCTTGTCCCGCAGGATAGGCTGTGCCTCCCTCTGCCAGGTACTGTGGGGCAGGCGCCCGCCCTTCCTCTGGGCTCAGGAACAGCTTGTTTTGAATGCTAGTGGCATGGAAAGCAGAGAAAGCGGGAGCAGATGTGCCTGTGGGCACTGCTGGCCCGTCTCCCTGGCACGGGCAGGAGTTGCTCCTCTGACACTGCTGCCTGCAGGCACCTGCCCCTCTGCTGTGACCCCCAGGACATGCTGGACCCCCCCCATACCAGCACTGCCCCATGCTCTCAGCCAGACCCTTGCAAGACAGCAGAGCTGCTCCGTGTGCTGGATTCATTAAAACAGTGTCTCCTCTCGATGCTCAGCTCAACCCTCCCGTCCCTCCACTCTGTCTGCTAATGGGTAGCTCAGTGTGGAAGGGGGACGTGGGGGACTGGAGAAGGCTGGGACGCGCTGGTGGGGAAGGAACATGCTCAGATGAGAGGTGGGTTCTGTTGGTGGCGTGTTTGTTGCTTGTTTGTTTTGAGTTCGTTTTTTTTTTTTCCTTTGGGCCACTTTCTGTATTTTAGTAATGGGGAAACATGCAACCTTTCTCGATAAGAAAACTCAAACCCTGATTTTTTTTTTTTAGTTTTTTTTTTTTTTGACTGCACCCATGTCCTTGTGAGAGCCCTTTTCTGCTATATATTCAGAGAGTTGGCTCTTAGTCCTGAGGGACTGTGGGGACCTTTGCTGCCAGAGGCACCATGTCCATCATCCTGCTACAATCAGAGCTTTTTCCCTGCTTTGCACCTCTCTCTGCCCCTCGTTAAAAGAACAAATGTCTCCGTCCCAGCTGTGCCAGTCCGAGTACTTGTGCTGGCTAGTTCCAACTTGCCGTGTCAGCGGAGACTGAGGTTGCTCCTCCGGAGCAACATGGATGTGTCCTCAAGGCAGCAGTGATGGGAGAAGCCGGGGTGAGAGGAAGGCACTGACTAAATCATGCCAATGGATGGCTTTTTCTCTGGTTTGGTTTCCCTTTACAAGGAGCTGAAGAGGGCTTTATTGCATCGCACATTGCTGCTCCGTCTCTAGGTTCGGTTGGGTGTGCTGGGCTTATGACTCATTTGCCTGGGTGCGCTTTTCCAGTGCTGTTGACATCTGCTGATCTCGGATTGCTTTCCAACCCTTAAACCCTATGTGGCAAGAGAGAACTGAAGGAGGGGAAGACACTTCATTAATTTTTACTCCACCCTGCATCCTTCCCATCTCTTTCCTCTTGTGGAGACAGGGAGGAATATTGTTTTGCTTGCCCTTGGGGGGCAATGAGATGCAATTTAATTGCCTATGACCACGTAGCATGTCTGGTGGAGTCAGGGGGTAAAGGATGCTGTGCTTGGCTGTCACTGCATGGCACTTCAGGCAGGATGGTGTGCCCTGAATTGCAGTTGAGCCTGTGTGAAGGCTGCTGCTCCGATTGGAGTGGGATTCAGGCAAGGTGTGTTCCTCCTTCCTGCTTGGATTGTTACTCTGAGCAGCTGAGTCCCCGGTGCTGGTCAGGGTGAGCCGTGGCTCCTGTTTCTGCCTTTGCTAAGGTAGGACCACCAGGCTGACCTAACCAGCCTTCTGGTCAGGCTCCCAGTTATAGAATCACAGAATGGTTCGGGTTGGAAGGGACCTTAAAGATCATCTAGTTCCAACCCCACTGCCATGGGCAGGGACACCTCCCACTAGACCAGGCTGCTCAAAGCCCCATCCAGCCTGGCCTTGAACACCTCCAGGGATGGGGCAGCCACAGCTTCCCTGGGCAACCTGTTCCAGTGCCTCACCACCCTCACAGGAAAGAATTTCTTCCAGATATCCAATCTAAATCTCCCCTCTTTCAGTTTAAAACCATTCCCCCTTGTCCTATCATTACGGTCCCTGATAAAGAGTCCCTCCCCATCTCTCCTGTAGCCCCCTTCAGGTACTGGAAGGGGCTCTAAGGTCTCCCCAGAGCCTTCTCTTCTCCAGGCTGAATGACCCCAACTCTCTCAGCCTGTCCTCATAGCAGAGGTGCTCCAGCCCTCAGATCATCTTCGTGGCCCTCCGCTGGACCCGCTCCAACAGGTCCATGTCCTTGTGCTGAGGACTCCAGAGCTGGACGCAGTACTCCAGATGGGGTCTCACCAGAGCAGAGTAGAGGGGCAGAATCACCCCCCTCGACCTTCTGTCCATACTTCTTTTGATGCAGCCCAGGGTGCAGTTGGCTTTCTGGGCTGCAAGCGCGCATTGCCGGCTCACATTGTGCTTCTAACCTCCTGCCAGCATTGGTCCCGTGGCTTGCGGAATGCTCGCACAGGGGCCAGCCTGGTCCCTGCCCTGGGTGGCTGTGCGTCCTCACAGGGAGGTGGCTGGGCACAGGGAAGTTCCCAGAGGAGGAGGACCGGGAACCGCTGAGTAACGAGGCCGGGCAAAGGGCGAGCTTGCTTCTGCAGCCTGTCATCAGCGGGAGCGATGAAATGATTAAGTTGGTGGGGAGGTCAGGGAAAAAGAGGCCGCCTGGAAGAAGCCTCTCGCCCACTGCTGGAGCGAGCACTTGTGAGCAGACGGCTGTACGCTGTGGTTTTAACCCACGCCGGCACACAGCGTTCAACCCTTGCTTTTATTCCTCCTAACCACGCATCTCCAAGTCATCAGCAACCCTTGCTTCCTCAGACCCAGCTGTTTGCGAGGTGGGCTGAGCCCCAGGCATCCCCCTACCTGGGGGATTTATACCTTTGGGTAGAAATCAGCCTCCACAGGGTAAATTATGCCCTAGCGAGGCCATGCCCTTTGAAGTTTGGGGGTTTTTTTGGAGTCTGGTGCTATTTTGCAGGTAACATAGCAGAAGCAAAAGCAAGAAATAGGACACATTTTCAGCATCCCAAATATATTGAGATCAAAGGCAGTTTCTAAGGAAAATAATGGTTATTGCTACCTCCCAGACTGCCAGCGCAGCTGGGATCTGAACCGCCACACGGTGCGTGACCCCACTGGGTCCAAGCTTGGCTCTTGCCACTCTCCTGGGCATGGGACAGGGACAGGGACAGCTGGGAAGCCGGGCTGCCTCAGGAGCTCATTCTGGTGGGAGAGGCATGAGCATCCATCCTAGCCCAGCTCACAGTTTCCAAACCTCCTGACAGTGCTGAGAGCGGCCAAGTGAGACTCGGGCAGCGAAGTCTTCCACTGATGGGCGTCTACTTTCCTTTTCAACTGATGTTTTAGAGGTACTGGAGATTTTTAATATCCACGGACATTTTTTATTTTTTTTCCAAGTGGGCTTTCTCTAAGCAGGGAGTTGAGAGGGTGGACAAAGAACATGATGATATTCTAAAATAAGAATTATTTTGCTCGTAGCTAAATCTAGCTGTTCTGCCAAACGGAGATCTATTTCTCAATGAGATCATCTGCAGGAAGGCAGACCGTGCTTTCCGAGCAGTAGTAGCGTTATTGTGGCTGCCGGGCTGGTTTCAGGTGATGGGCCAGGCAGTGTTTCTCAGGAGAGGTAATACTTCTGTCAGAGCCACTGGACTGGTGGAAGAAAAACAGCCAACTGGCTGACACAAGGGAAAGAAAACAAAAAATGTGTAAGCACAGATGTGGCCAGCTTCAAACTAGGTATGTTCCTTGGTTTGAAGACTTCTTGCTCCATCTCAGCTAAGGTGGCTTTGGGCCAGCATCGCTTTGGGGTTTTCCGACCTGTCTTGCTAGAATATAATTCCTTTCCCTACAAACTTTGAGGACTTGACACCTGTAGTTTATCCATCTTAACTTTCCTATGTAAACAAGGCTGAAAGAGAGAAGATAAACTGCGTACAGTGCTTTTCACAGCCCCCCACCCCATGGCGCTGGGGAAGGGGCGTACTGGGGTGGGAGGTGAGCCTGGCTCTTGGGAAGACAGGCGGAGGTGGGGACAAGCCTGGAAGGATTAATCCAGGAAGGATTAATGCAAACACCTGCTTGAGCAGATAGCGGCCAAATCCTGCCTTGATCGCTCCTGGCTCCCCTGCTCTGTTCCTGGCTCGGTGTCTGGGGGAAGGGGAGGGGCAGGGGGGAAAGAAGCGAATCCTGCTGCGCTGACGCAGCATCCGGGAAACGCTGCTGGAGGATTTCTGTGGAAAGGTGACTCCACCTCGGAGGTGTCACACCAGGGCTGGGGTGAAGCAGCACAAGCAGGCAGGAGAAACAAAGGTGCCTTTGTGGTGGGTCCCCCTGCCCTGCAGAGCTGCCTGGCCCCACGCCAGTGAGATGCCTGGCTCCCTGCCAAGATGAGAAGTTTGCGGGAGGCTGGTTGAGCAGCCAAGACCTTCCCAGAGCCAAAATTTGGTGCTAGTTGCTCTCTGACCTGGAGATGCAGCCTCCCACCCGGCACCAGCCTAATGGGGCTCGGACAGGGTAACCCCTAAAACTGCCGACGGGGCTAGCACCTTCCCTCCCAGCCCGCCTTGATGCGGCAGAGATGCTCATAGCAGGGTGGGTGGCCTCTCCAGGTGCATCGTTGATCCAGGCGTGCCCTTGGAGCGGGCAGGCTGCCTCCGGGAACAGGGCGAGTGTCAGTGCGTGGGCCCGCGGCGGGCGGGCAGGTTGCCAGCACGGTGCTGCCTCTAATCGCCCTCGCTCTGACCTTGGCTAGGGACACCCTTGCTCCCCGCCTCTGCCAAACCACCCTCCGCTGGGCAGAGCTGCCCCCTCGCCGGGGTGAAGGGGAAGCTCGGGGACCCATGTGCGCAGCTGTCAGGACTGTATCCTTTGCTCTGGAAGGGGTGGTGGGGGAGATGAGTCCCTCCAGGTCTAGGATGCACCCTTAGAAATGCCCCATTCTACCCAAGGGACAAAAAGCACCCATCCCCTGGGATCTCCAAGCAGCTTGTTCCACCAGTGTGAAACCCACTTAAAATCCATTCCCTTTTTGGGGGTAAGAGAGGATGCATCCATCCTCACGCACGTGTTTTTTCTGCGGCTCATCACCGCAGCGTGAAACAAGGTGGGAAACAAGATCTGCTCGCACACACACCCTTCCGCGCCATGCTGTTCGTGTCGCGCATTGCCGCTCCTGTTTTGGAAAGCCCTTGGGACCGTGAGAGTTAATTCTTCGTCCCAGCTGCTTTCCTCCTAGAGCTCAGCAGGAAGAGGGATTGTGCTAGGCAAGGGGCACCACCATGTAGGGGGAGGAGAGAGGAAAAAAAAAAAAAAAGCTTCATGTTCAGACCTTTTACCTAATTTCCAAAGGTTCAGACCTGAGGGCCATAGCAACACGAGCTGCCGGCGGTGTGATTGGAGGCGGCAGGCTGTGCCGGGCTGCCCTCCCAACCGGCATCCTTGCCGATGGGATGCAGCTGGTGTCACGGCTGGCGTTGGCTTTCTGCTTCCCCTTCCCCTCAACCATGGGATGAGCTCCAGGCACGCGGTTTTGGGGTTTGTTTTTTGTTTTGTTTTGGTTTTTTGTTTTTTTCCCAGCTGATTGCCTTTGCTTATTTCAAGTGCGTTTTCCCTGGTTTCAAGGAGCGGTTGAAAAAAGTTCTTGTTGCTAGTGAAATCAGGTGGCATCCAGGAAGGGCTGTTCTCATGAAGACCTGCCGAGAAATTAATAGGGTGGTAAAACCCTAGAAAGTTGTTGTATATATTTGCATAACCATGCAGAAGTGAGAGGGGGTGGCTCTGTGCACCTACAGAACAGAGTTTGGCCCAAAGGAGCTTCAGTCCAGCAATAATTTCCTTTTACCAAGGTCAAAAAAGCCTTTGCAAAAATATCAGAGATTCCTGCAAACCAAAAGCAAAGACAATAAAGACCGCAAAACATTCTTGTTATACCTATAGCTTGCTAATTCTCCTTTTGCATTTATTAGTGTGGTTCAACCATCGAGTTTATCTGCAAGCACAGTCCATCCTGGAGAAACATCACACGATGTCTGTGGGGAAGAGACCTGGTGAAACTTGGATGTGGGTTTGCTGAGTGACAACCTCTTGCTTTGGTGGCACCGTCCCCTTTTACTCCTTGGCAGCACGGCAGAGCTGATGCAGCCGTGGGCTCGGTTTCTGCAGGTCATTGAGATCAAATCACCCCGCAACGCTTGATCACAAATCACAGCCGCTCTTCGGAGCAGAACTGCATTTTAACCTGAAGATGTGAGTGTTTCTGACAGGGCTGAACCTGTCATGGCAGCAAATGACCAGGGGAAGGAAGCAATAAGTGGTTAACAGCAAAACCACTTGCTGGGGAAAAGATGGGGATTATAGGAGAGACTGAGTTGATTTAAATAGAGCCAACCTGTATTCCCCAGATCACCAGGATCACGCAAAGCTTCAGCAGAGCAGCTAAGTTTGATTGCGTCTGTGTTACAGTTCTCTCATGCAGCATCTTCCTTTGATCCTTCTTCCTCAAGGAACCACAAGTTTAGCAAAGCATATGCCCACTGAATCCACATAATTCTCCTTAAAAGTTTTTCGACATGAAGCTGGCTGCATTTCTGCTCTTCTCTGCCTGTGCATGGCAGTGTGTGTTTACAGTTCCTTTCCTAGAGAGGAGCACATATTGCCTGGTATGTTACATATTTATCTTCGAGTCGGAATTAGTATTTAAGAAAAAAGGTTGATATACTCCAGACAAAGTTACCTTTGTGTTTTCTGGAGACTTGCTGTGCTCAAAAGCTTTCTGTGCGTCCCTGTAGCATTTGAACCCTGCCACAGAGCAGTGAAACCCAGTTCATGCCTAGGGAGCTGTGTGCAGAGAGGACCAGCTTCCGCTGGATTTTAAGAAGCCACGAAATTGGGCATTCAGCTGTTTGCGTTATTCTAGTACTCTAATTTGTGTATTAAAAAATTTGCAATTTTAGTCCGTTCATCTTTAAGAAGACCTACTGTGATATTTCCATTCCCAGGTGCCCTTTGACAGTAAGGTTGTCTCTTCAGCCGCGTCCTGCTCCGGTGTTTATCAGCCAGCCCAGGGGTCACACACAGCGGCTCCGAACAAATCCAGAGGTCTGGATTTGGGGCTGAAGAGCTTTTTGGGGAAAGCAGTCGCAGGAGAGCAGCTGTATAAAATGAGCTTGTGTCGTTATATAGGAATGATTCCCCGCCATTCCCTGTCCCTTCCACCTCATTTATAAGGTACTTCCCGTGCACCACTGGGTTTGTGCAGAAAAGCCTTGAAAGCTTGGAACTTCTCTCTTTTCCCAGGGGTGCAAGCCTGCAGGCGCGTTTCCCTCACAAGCATAGAGCAGACAAGAGCTGGATTGCTCGCTTGCATTCAACTTTCTGTTCTTCAGGAATCACTGGGATATGAATAGGATCCTTATCAAACCAGGTTCATCCAAAGGACAAGGCCATATTAATTGTTTGCAGAACTCCAGCAAATAAACAGCATTCGTCCTCATTCCTTATTTGCCTGCTTTATCTCCAATGGCCAACTCAAGCAGAGGCCACAGAGCTCGGCACCTGGGGGGGTGACAGCCTTTGGCAAGCATTGGACTGTGCCCAGCTTCCCAGGTGGTATAATCAAGCACCATGGAAACAACTTCTGGCCGGAGCCTTTAAATTATATATTTGGGAGAAAAAAAAAAAAAAAAGAGTGCCTATCCCATCTGGGGGTCAAAATGTAGAGGGGAGACCTGCTGTGAGCAAGGCCTTTTTCCTTGAAGCTGTTTACCATGCTCCGGAGTAAGGTGAGGAAAAAGGATAGCAATAGTGGTGATAAAACAGAAGCGTGGGGCTTGGCTCCCTTCCCAGGCAAGGACTGGCATCCTAAAGCTTAAAGGCTGGAGTACAAGAGGCCAAAAGCCCTTCTGTGGCCCAGGAAAAAAGCAGGTGACACAGGGCATGACCAGAGCTCTCAACACCTGACATCTCCATTGCTTCCGGAAAGTCCTCTGCGGTCAAGGCGGTCAACAGCCTAAAGAGGAGAGAAGAATTTGCAAGCACCTTCCTTTGTCTCAATGCAGGCTGGATGGCCAAAAAACCTTGTTATTCAAACCAGACCGCCTTGCGCAGCCATTGCTGCTCTACGGAGCACGTCTGGGTGGTTTCTTGAAGCCAGGGGTCTGACCCATGGAGCACGTGGCTGCTGGGGCCGGAGGCTCGGAGACCGAGCCTGTGGGGAAGGAAGGGTGCTTGCTCGGCGCACTGTGTGGCAAAAGCCAGCGTTGATGCTGGCCAGGCTGCTGGCTCACCAGAAGGGCTCATGTCTGCAAAATTTCAATCTAGGGCTAAATTTAAACACCAAAATGTAGTGTTTAGAAGCCCAGAGAATAGCCCAGCCCTCGTCTCCAGTGGCTGCCGCTAGCCAGCCCTCCCTTTGGCAAGGAAGAAGCTTTTGTTTTCCTAGGACTCCGAGCCAGCTTGGAATAATAACACCAGCGAAATCCTCCCTGCCCCAGCACAATGAAGCAGTGCTCTCAATTCCCAGATGTGCAGGAGGGAAGTACCCAGCGTGTCTCTTCCTGATGCTTCCTTTCCAGATGTGGAGCGGCAGGGAGCTGGAGGCAGCCCGCCGCCAGCTGGGAAGAGGGCTGGGGAGCGGGCGGTGGAGTTTTCCCCTGGAAACCCTCTGGATCTGGCTGCTCGTGGCCAGGGGAAGCAGTTTGGGCTGCCCTGCCAGCTATTCAGCTGGTTTGCAACAGCTTGAGCAGGCTCCTTCTGTGCTGCAGCGAGGAAGTGCTCCTCCAGCAAAGAATCACAGAATGGTAGGGGTTGGAAGGGACCTCTGGAGATCATCTAGTCCAACCCCCCTGCCAGAACAGGGTCACCCAGAGCAGGTGGCACAGGAACGTGTCCAGGTGGGTTTTGAGTGTCTCCAGAGACGGATGCTCCACCACCTCTCTGGGCAGCCTGTGCCAGGGCTCTGCCACCCTCACAGGAAAGAAGTTCCTCCTCATGGTGAGATGGAATTTCCTGTGTTCCAGCTTGTCCTGCCACCGGGGACTGGCTGAAAAGAGTCTGACCCCATCCTCTTGACACCTGCCCTTTAGATATTTTTAAGCATTGATGAGATCCCCTCTCAGTCTTCTCCAGGCTAAACAGACCCAGGTCTCTCAGCCATTCCTCATCAGACAGGTGGTCCATTCCCTTGGTGGTGAGGATGCCTTCCCTCCCAGACGTGTCTTCATCCTCAAAGAGCCATTGGTCTCATCTTCACCTGAAACAGCCATCGGACCCCATCTTCTCCTCCTCAAACAGCCCTTGGTCCTCATCATCTCCTCCTGAGCAACACCAGTGGGGCTGGACTCAATTAAAACTCCTGCAGAGAACTTGACGGGACAGAGAGACCCATCACCGAGAGACCCATCCCTCTGCTCAGGCCTCATGTCCCAAGGACAGGGGTCAACATGAAACCACCTCATGTGTGAAGCCTCGTGCCAAGGTCATGCTGAGTGAGTCCCATGTGAGCTAGTGGCTCCATAGGATGAATTTGGAGATTGGAGTCTGTCCCCCTGCGATGAGGTCAGGGATGTTCTGGATTCAACTGGCCCATGAAAGGTGCCTTTTTTGGGCAATGCCCTGGGCAGAAGGATTCAGGCTGCGCAGGAAGGGGCTGCCTGTGGGCACAGCTGCCTCTCAGGGTGCCGGTGGCCAACACAAACCAGGGCACCGCATCGCGTGACCTGGTTTGGCTGTACCTACCCGGTGGAAAATTCCTGCACATGGGCAACATCCTTCTGCCTTTATTTTTAAGCAGTTCGCTAAGGACGCAGCTAACGCACGGAGATAATGGGTGCTGACAGGAGCCTGGCTGCTAATTGCTTTTTTTGCCTAGGCTTACATGATACTTGTAATTAAAGGAAGGTGGGAGGGAGCTTTGGTGGAGGAAGGGGAAAAAAGCACACAGATGTGATGGAAGAGAGCGAGCTGCAGAGGAGCTGGGGCTCTCCGAGTAGGTCCCAGGAAGGGATGCTTACACTAAAAGTCAGCGTCAAGATTACTCATAGCTATGGCATCAGCGTGGGTGCCCTCCCAAGTCATCGGTGTGCCAGGGAGGCCGGGGACAGGGTGTTCTCGCGTGTGGGATGGGGATCCAGACCCTGCGTGGCGTCAGAGCTGATATCCATCCCTGTGTGGCAATCGTGTTGAGCACTGGGAGAGGTGACCTTAAATTTAGGGCTACTTGTGGCATTTCCCTGCAGTCCTGCAGAGGCTCTCTGCTCTTCCTTTTCACATCCTTCCCTTTCTCTTTTCCCCTTATTTTTATGCAGCGGTACTCACCACCCATCTCCCCAAAGCCCGCCTAGTTGGGGTGGATGCTGTGCTGACCCTTTGCAAATCCAACAGTTTATTTCCAAAGCTTTTTTTTTTGCCCAAATTGACTTTTCCACTGGGTAGCAAAGATGTTTTATTTGGCTCTTTGTGTACAAGGGAAAAATGCACACCAGAAAAAAACCCAGTAGGAGCAGGTTAACTTTCAGCTTGAAGCCGTTTCACTTGCCATGAAGGAATGGTGCAGGTGTCTCAAGTCAAACTCTTGCATGAGTCTTTGAGAGATTAGATCTTGTAGTTTGTCTTCCTGAGCGTGTAAATATATCCGAGGGAAACCTTTGCCCTGGTGGCAACTCAGGATAGTTTCCAGCCTATCTCAAAAAGAAATCTTGAATAAAAATAGAAAGATTTAGATACACAAAACCCTCCGAAAGATGTAAGCCATCTGTCTTAAAAAGGGATGTATTTAAAGCAAATCAGAGGGCAAGGAGTATCAGGAGCCCTGTGGAGATGCTAGACATCTGAAATCTCACGCTGGAAGATGGTACACAAATGAGGGTAATTCAGGTGGGCCACCAGGTAAAGCCTAGCTGTGGGTGATGCTGTTCCAAAAGGGGAGGGAAGAGAAATGTTTTATACCGGGCTGTAAAGCCAGGGCTTGTCCTCCTGACCGTGGAGCTGCTTATTGCATGACGCTGGATATGCGATGCCTGTCCAGAAGGGCTCACGTCTGCAAATGAGGTACACAGGCTGAGGAGCGCTTTGAACCAGCATCTGCAAGCGCTTGTCTCCCTCTGCCCTGCACTGCTGGGATCGGAGGCACGGGGGGGCTGGGGGAAGGGGGCAATGCGAGCAAGCTAGTGGCCAGCCATGTCGCTGGGATGTTAACGACGGATGTAGGAGAGGCTGGCTGGGATAAATCCAAGCGGCTGCTTTTCCCAGGCTCCCCAGCAGTGATGTGTCTGCCCAGTCCCAGCCCTTCTGCCCAGCGTCACATCCCGCTGCAGTGGCACGCCAGTGAGAAGAAGATCCCCAGTGAAGCGTTATCATCAAGATGCAGGTGGTAGCCCCAGGGCAACTTGCCACCTCGCTGGGTCGGCTGGCCCAGATATGAAAGAAAAACAGAGATGGGACCTACCAACCCAGCAACTGCCACCCCAAAACGTGCTGGCAGGGAGAAGATGTGTTGGGTAGGGCTGCAGAAACAGCCTCTCCTCCATCCGAGAGGATGCCTCCAGGTGCCTTGCAGGGAAGATTTCCAGGCTGAGTTTTTCTGGGTAGCACAGTGCGGTGTCAGAGGTGTGCAGCGTGTCCGTGCACGGCCCAGAGGAGCGGTGAAAATCTTCCCACTCTACCTCTTCCTCCATCCCTGTCTGCCAGATGGTGGTGCAGCAGCATCTGCCGTACAAAGTCCAGTGCCCTGGGTCTGGACGCTACTTTCCTAGCACCTGGATTTGCAAGTGATGCTCAGGGTTTGTTACCAACTCACATCCTGTATCCCTGCACGGGTAAAGGGTTCATATACCACTTAAAGAGCCTGGACACCAGGACTTTATTCATTCCAGAGCGGCTGGCTGGAGCTCTGGTGTCACCTGAGCAGCCTGATGGCACGGGGCAGAGGAAACCCGGGATTTAACCATCCCATCAAAGGTTTGGAGACCTCCGGCACCTCCAGCAGGGCCACCACCTCTGCTTTAAATTAAGAGATGGGAAAGTTAAACAGAGTTAGGAGGGCAAGAAGAATAAAAAAAAAAAAGGATGGGGCCAGCCCTGTGCTGGAGGCAGGGAGGCGTGCAGCCAGGGGAGGAGGAGGAGGAGGGGGANCTGCTTCTTGCAAACCCTCTCTGGCCTCAGCCGCGGGCTCCCAAAGTCAGAAATAGCCACTTGGAAGAGGAGCAAACATCTCTCCGGACCTCCCCTTCTCCACCTCCCTGTCCCAGCAGCTGCGTGGGTAACAGCCTGCACCCATTCACAGATAATGGCAGCGATCCTGCGCCGGCTGCCAGCACGCCTCGACCTGCTCCTAATCTGCCTGCTTGCAAAAATACATCTCGCTCGGGCCTTTTGGCCCCTTCCCTCCCTCCCCTGCCGCTCGGGAGAGCTTGTTTATTGCTGGGCACATGGAAACCGTGACCTCCACTGCCTGCCATCCTCTCTGGCGCCCCGTCCCCTGGGGACACGTGAGGGGACACCCGCTGCTGTGCGGGGGCGAAGGCAGGGCAGGGCGCCTGGGACCTGATTTTGCTGCGAGAGGAGGTGGGGGGGGCTGGGGGTGGGAAGGGGATTTCGCAATCACAGCAAGCTATATTAATTAGTCCAGTGTTGGGCTTACGGATGGTTTCTGCTGACAACCTCGACGCAGGGGCTGAGTATTGGTGAGCCCAAGAGAGAGACCTTGGGAGACCTGTGGAGGTAGGAATGGGGGGGAAATTAGTTAATATGAAGCATAAAGCCGCCCCGGT
>VWZL01002123.1:52660-77009 GCA_013396915.1 Stercorarius parasiticus | reverse complement strand
CGCCGTGGGTGGTGATGGGCTCCTCATGGCATGGGGGACCGCTGTGCCCCCGGGCACCCAGCCTGGCCTGCCTGCAGCAGGGTGACATGAGAGGGGTAATGGGGTGGTCAGAGGGACGGGAGAGCCCAGGGGAGACAGGAAGAGCTTGGCTGGGCTGGCTTAGCAAAGTGGGGAGCGGGAGGAGAACACGGAGCCTGCCCCCTCCTGACCCCATGCTCAGGTCTGCAGCAAATTGGCCCCAGTTGATTTCTAGATCTATTCTTCAGCTGAGACCAGGGAAGAAAGGCATCTGGCTTTTTTTTTTTTTTTCCTCTCCCTTTAGCCCTCAGCTTAATTTCTGTCACAAAGGAGGACACAGCCAGGGGAGGCAGGGCCTGGCCCAGCAGCCCTCTGCGGGAAACGGGGTGGGTTTTCTGCCACCCGCCGGTTTATTTGTATTTTTAGAGCGCGCCGCAGGCACGAGGTCACCAAAGTGAGTGAAATTCCACCCTGGAGTGGCTCCCTGTCCCTGTCCCACTCCTGGGGCATGGGCTGGAGTCAACAGCTGAGCCAGGGCTCAAGTGTCCTGGCCATAGCCATGGTGCCCAGCTGAGGCGAGGGGCAGCTGGGTGGGTGGGTGCTGGGGCTGCAGGTGGAAGAGCTGGGGACCAGCAAGGTGGTGGGCAGAGGGCAGCCCTCCTGCTGTTATGACAGCGGGGAGAGCCCCCTGGGATTGAGGGTCTGGCTGTGCTGTGCTGGAGACCCCGTCTCCGGGTGGCCGAGGGCTCTCCATTGCAAGTTATCTCAGCAGGGGTTTGGTAGGACCATGGGTGCCTTGCCCTGCGGGAGCTGGGGGTGTGGGGATGCCGAGACGAGACTGGGACAAACTGGGGAGGGGTGGGGAGCTCAAACACATCAAGGAGAAGGCCAGGGTGTACCATGTTTGCTCGATGGAGTGATGAGTTGACAACATGGTGAGTCAAAAGCTGAGGAGGGGGGGAAAAACCTGGCAAATGGGAATGTGGGGGGGGTTAAAATGACACAGCACATCTCCTCGAGAACAAACCTCGTGTCTCTTCTTCATCATCTCCAGCAAGAAGTGACGCAAGTGAGGCATCCCGCTAGGGCTTGGGCTCGACGGTGAGTGAGTCAGGCGGGTGGGAGTCTCATCCCTTGAATCACCGCTGGCAGCGCCGCTGGACGCAGCCCCAGCGCCCCCCCCACCCCCTTTCACTTGCAAGGGGTGATGGAGTCACAGCCCCCGTGGGGTGGCTGCAGGGGGAAATCATCACTGTATGAGCTAAACCTGAAACAGAGAGAGAAACTGTGAAACTGTCCCCCGGGATGCTGACCCCACTGGAAAGTGTAGCAAGAGATGCTCCCAGAAAGAGCAGAAAGTGTTGGATTCTTGCTTTAAGGCAACCAATTTGCATAGCAATTACGACAAGACCTGCTAAGAGTTGTTGAGCTGGTCCTCGTGAGGTGTGAAACATCTTCCTCTGCTTTTTCAGACGATCTTCTAGGAGATGGTTCTCCCTGCTTGAGCTACCCAATTGCTTGGCATCACCCAGTTCAGGTGGCCACCAGTGGTGATCACATGTGCCAGGGGGCCAGTTGCTTTCATCCAGAGACACATACACTGATGGGAGTCAGCAGGATCAACATTCAAACCATGGTGTGAACCTCAAAGGTAGTGATGAGGAGCCCTGTGGGAGGGAGCCGAACCCCAGGAGAAGGGGATGCAAAGCCCTGTTGTTATTGCTAGAACCACGGCACAGCCTTTGTCTTCCAGGGCTGCTGTGTGGCACTTTGTGGGCACTTTGCATCAGGGAATAACGTACCCTGTTATGGATGGCCTGCCGTTTCATTAGCCTGCCCTTTGATCTCAAACGTGGGGACTCTTCTGAGATGTCTTTCCCTGGTGTGGTGGCACAGAATGATGATTTGGGGAGAGGGTGGCCTGGCTCTGCTGGGCAGGAGAATGGGTAAGGGGTGCCCTGTGGGTGTGCTAAGCCTCCTCTGCTGGTCCATGCTGAGAGCAAGGGCTCCCCTCCACCCGGTACCCACACCTTGCCTCAAATTCACTACAGTTTTGGGATGATTTCTTCCTTCTGATGCATGGCCCAGGGCATGCCTGCACCTCCCGGGTGCCGTACTACCACTCCATGGCATCCCCTCTGTTTGGTTTTTTCCCAGACCTTCTTCTCAGAGACTCATCCTCTTTTTTTTTTTCCAAAGCAGGTTGTTTCCCCTAATAGCAAGCACCCATCTGCCAGCAGCTGAAGGCTCATTTGCTTTTCCGTTAGCACAAAACTTTCCACTTGTGCTTTTCGTCTTTCCAGCCGAGGGAAGCGCCTGCTTTCCCCAGCCTACAGAAGCGTGCGGGAAACGTCTGCCCTCCTGTGTTCAAAGTCCCCTCCGAAGAGAAGCCACTGACCTCACGGAGTAAATATTTTCCATGACATCTCGTTCTGACATCTCCTTTCGGGCTCTGTACCTAGAGCTGACCTGGCTCCCGGTTTGAAGCCAGCCAGCCTGAGCTCCGCTGGTCTGGGGGATGGGGGTGGATTATGCCCTCTCTTTGCTTCCCTACATGTCCCCATGCAACGTCACTGCAAATTAACAGCCTGAAGGTTTCAACGACTCCTCTGCACCCCACTGCAAGGACTCTGCTGGCAAACGAGGTGGCTCATGGGCCAGTGATGCGCCCTGTAGACACTGAATCCCGCCAGCTTGCTGCGATGGTTTCTCCAACACCTCCGCTCACCTGCTTGCAGCTAAAACACGCTTCTGGTTATGGGCTGCTGCCAAGCCAGCTGGGATGCTGGAGGCAGCAGCCTTAGAACAGGCGCGAAGCATCCATGGGCCAGAGATGGGATGCAGGGAGGTTGTTTTGAACTGGGAGCAACTTGTCAGCAAGGCGAAGGAGGGGACACTTACTGACTCTGTATCCTCGCTGCTCGCCCAGCTGAATGAGAAGGGGAGGATGATCCAAAAGGTGTTTTCCACCTCCAGGCTCTTATTTCTCTTGCTGGGTTGTTCTCCTACAGACTCTCTTCCCCCAACAGGGCTCTTCTCTGGTGCTGATCCTCAGCGGGTCTTGGCAGCTGGATTTACAACACAGGGTGTAAATCCAACACAGGCATGGCAGAGCCCAGGGCTCTTCATGGGCGAGGTCTGTTTTATTTGCAACCACAAAAAGTTGGTGGTTTTCCCCCACCGTTGGTTTGCTAAGAGGAGAGCACAGAATCGTTGAATCATAGAATGTGTTGGATTGGAAGAGACCTTTAAAGGTCATCGAGTCCAGCCCCAAGAGGTGCTGTGGTCATTCTCCTGCTGGGGTTTTTGGAACCACGTGCTAGTTCCCAGGCCCAGCACGGTCTCCTGAGGGGGACTGGGGCATTTCATGCCGCTGCATATAGGATTGGATCCCTTAGGATTGAATCCCTACCACCCCCTTCTTGTGGAACTGGGAGCAGACACAATATGCTGCCAGATATAATGCCAAGCATGTGGCACACGCCAAGAGGTGTCGAAAAAGGCTCACGTTGGCCTCACAGGCAGCCCCATGCCTTCTGCATTGACCAGGTAGGGACAATCAGCCAAGCAATTTGCTGTGAGCGTTTCAGAGCCCTTTATTTCTAGGGCCAGGTCTCACCTACAGCAAAAGTGCCTCTGCCAGCAAGGCAAGGAACACAGCTATGCTCTTCTTCCTGGTAGCTCCTCCCCACTTTGTGTAAGAGGCACCAGAGTTTCCCAGTTCTGCATGGGAGAAGGACTGTTCTTATCTATAGGGTTATTAGTGCTAGACAGAAAATGAATATTAAACATCTTTTAACTTGGGTGTTTTTAGGAGGTTTTTTTTTTTTTTTTTTTTACTTTTTAGCAAGCTTTTTTGTTGTGAACAGATCTCTTTTTGGCAGCCGGGGAAGCGTTTCCCACTTGTTCCACGGCTTGCCTGGTGGTAGCTTCACGGAGACGCTTAAGGATGTCGTGGAGTGCTGAGCTGGACCTGCATGTGACTTCCAGACATTGTCCTACGCCTGCTGCAGAGCAAGTGATGGACCTCCTCCCTCCATCCCCTGCTCTTGAAGTGTATGTGTGCATGTGCGTGGTGCGCAGCACTTCCCTGTGGCTGCAAACCGCAGTGCTCTCGCGCTGAAGCATCAAATGTGCAGGCTGCTTTCGCTGAGCTGGAAAAGAGGGTGAGCTCATTTGCCCGTGCACTGAAGATGCACATGTCGCTGGCACATTTTTGCCCTTCTTCTTGTCCGCTCCTTGGAGGAGACATGTATCCTTGCTCTTAAGCAAGTGCTGAGCTCTTCCTTGCGAATTCCAGGGTGGATCTCTGCTCCTGGGAGGACGTGAAGGCTGTTACAGCGCATCCCACCTGCAGGTGACAGCTCAGTGTCAGGGAAATGGCTCTCCGCTGGAAGTGCCTGCCTGTTAGACATGGCAGGCTTTTTTTCTGGGGGGGGAGGCATGTTGCAACATATGTTGGAGGGTGACACTTAGCTGGATGTATAAATCCTGGCTTTCCTGGAGGCCTGGGTCGTCCCTGGGGCTGCTGCTCTGTCTCCTCGCATTTCTGGGGAGAGGAAGCTGCGGCTAACCTCACCGCAAGCACAAATTAGTTGGGTTTTGTTGCTTTTTGGGTTGGGTTTTGGTTTTTGGTTTTGTTTTGTTTTTTTTTTTTTTCTCCCCTAGTTTTGTGTGTTCAGTTTGAACAATAAAACATCTGTTCCTGAGCCCTGCAGCTGGACCAAAATGAGATGACGTGAGCATCAATTATCCTCCGGGATGGGGAGGCTGACGGGAGAATGGTGCAGATTTCCTTAACACTGAATAACAAATGAGAACAACAGCTTGGCTAGGTGGCTCCTATTCCCAGAGAGTCTCCAAACAACACGCCTGCTCAAGCCCTCGTGTTGGGGGCACCCGCTGTTGATGCCCCCCTGCTCTGGGTACCAAGCCTCAGCTGTGGGGTGAGCAGGGGAGATGTTTCTGCAGCCATTGGGGAATAAAACACATTTTTGGTGTTTTGGCTTACGGATACTGCGGTGGCAGAGATTTTTCTCAATGCACCAACCCAAACCGTGGCATGGTTCTGATATACAAAATTGAAGTGCTTTTGGTTTTGGAGCCGCGGGGGCGTGGTGGGGTGGAGGGTTGAAGGTGCACCCACCTCCTGTGGGGCCGGCTGGGACTTTGGCTGTGGAGCAGAGCCGGGGTTCGCAGCAGGATGGGATGATGCAGAATCACGCTCCCTGGGTACAGAAAGGGGCTATTAACAGGGAAAAGCGGGGCCGGGGCGGGGGCGGGGGGGGAGCGACGGAGCACAATGGCTCTGATTTGTTGGCAGTCGCGACCTGCAGTCCCTGGCAGCACCTCAGAGCAGCTGTGAGGTGCCAGTCGGTGGCGATGCTTCGGCGCGTGATGCGGGCGCCTGACCCTGGCATAAGGCTGGGACACGGGCTGCCCGGCGGGGAGGGCACCCAGCCAGCTTCTCCTCCCTGGGGCCCCGCAGAGCAAACCCAAGGATGCTCGTGATGGGCTGAGTGCTCCAGGGACAGGGTGGCTTTGCTTTCTGGGGCTTCCCCAAACCCATCTGCCCTGCTAGTCATTGCCTGAGTAAATTTTACCTTTTATAAGGACTCGGGTTGCCTTTCTGCATAAAGTCGGGTGCATGCAGCCACCGCTGTGGACAAGGTGGTGTCAGGCTCCAAGGCAAGGAGGGGGATGTGGATACTACGAGTGCGCGCACACATAAAAATACCTCCCTGTCCCATCCTGAAGAAGCTCACTAGAAGAAGGTGATTTCCCCACATCCCGGTAGCCCAGAGAAAAACCGTGACTGTGGGAAAACTCAAGAAAATTATCTGGGAGTAGCATTTTTATGAGCGAGCCACTTTATACCTGCGCAGCCAGATGCCTGAATAACTTAATGCAGGCTTCAGGAAATAATTTGGGCTGCTGCAATTGTGAAGCCTCTAAAATAGCTTTCCTGCTCCTGGGGGAGCTGTGAATTTTTAGACCTGATGGCTTCCAGCGCCCCGCAGGTGAGGTACAGCTGCTCATTGCAGAGGACCCCCGCCGTGGGGCAGGAATGGGGGAAAAGGGGGCTTATGGGGCTCGCTAGCTCAAAGCGATGCTCGTCACAATTTTCGGAAGGAAGGTGAGTGCTTGGGGTGAGCAGCAGGGGAGAAAGAGCCCTGTTTGAGAATAACAGCTTGTTTTGAAAACCTGACAGCATCAAGCACCCATTTCATCTGGTTTCTTCCTTGAATGTCACAGGTACCACCATGGGACAGCGTGTCCGTGACGGGTGTGTGTCACGGGCTCTGTTGCTGTACGTCTGCACACCCAGGTGTGCTCCGGTACTGCAGCTTTCGTGGGACCATCACCCGCATCACCTAGCAAAGACACTGCTGAGAAACCCCCCTTGCTTGCTTGCCCGAGCTGTTTTACTCTAATCCCTTATTATCGCCTTTGGCCTCCAGCCTCGGTTATATCAACAAGCCACCCCAAAACCACCCTGGGTGTCACATCCGTCGTGCATCGCCTCTCCTCTCTGAATCTGGGCTCTGCTGGCGCTCCTGCCCTGGCCTCTCCTACCAGAAAACGGAGTCCAGACGGGAAAAATCCCAAAAATCTTCACTCAGAAGAGACATGGCAGAACTAGGAGCAAAACCAAAGGAAGCTTTAGCTTTAAAAAAAAAAAAAAATTAAAAAATCATTTTGTCCCAAAGGAACAGAACTTACCCCAGTATGTCTTTTTTTTTTGTTATTTTATGTACTGTACTTCAGCCTGTTTTCTCAAGCCTTACAAAAGTTGAGCATGTCATCACTCTGTTTGCCTGTCCCTTCCCTCAGTAACATGCTGAACTGGCTGATTTCGGGTAGGTCTGGCAAAGACATTTATTCCTCCCCAATAGTTGGGTCTTTCTGACTGTACAAAAACAGTTGCCGGTGCTGGAGGCCGGGCTGATCTCTTGCAGAGAGGGGAAGGCTTGTTGGGTCCCTGGTTTCCCCAAAAATCTCATCTGGCAGTGGAGCCAGAGCATCGGGCAGCCGGAGAGGTATCCGACTCAGCACGTGGCAGCCTGGATGGGAAGGGGAGCGATCCGGGATGCCCCGTGCCGGACGGAGGCGGGCGATGGATTTAGTAAGAAAAGCTTTTCCCCCTTCCCAAGGCTGGATTAGGGAAGAGTTCGTCAGCCAGACGCAAAACTCGGTAATCCTTTTGTGCTGGGGTGTGGAGGGCTATGCTGAGAGCCCAGGGGGAGCGTGCAGGATGGGGCTGCCCTGACTCCAGGCATCTCTTCCCCTCCCAACCTGGCAGCAGAAACTGCCTGGAGGGACCTTCTGGTGCATCGGGATGTGGAGGGATGGAGCCGAGATAAAGGCTGAGGTCCCTGCACCCTGCCTGATTATCCAGTGATCCATCCGCCGTCTTTCCCTTTCTTCTTCTGACCCATTTTTGCAGTGGCCTGCTTTTCCCAACCTGCTCAGTGATCCTAAGTAACAGGAGGCAGATGCCTAAACATCTCTTGAGGAACTGGACCTTAATCCCTACCTACAGCGCTGGTGCTCTGGTTCCCTGTAAGCCGTCTCACGTCTGTGAGGACTGAGCCTCCCGTGCATCACCCTCCTCTATCCAGGGAAAAACGTGCCCTGAGGGGTGCGGCGTGGTGGGGAACAGGGTTTTGTGGTCACCAGGCAAGGAGCCGGCAGGGCAGGACTGGGATATACAGCAACCACTTACGGATCATCCCTGGAAGAGGCTTTGGAGAACTGGATGGGACAGAAAAGCTGCAGGAGGAGTGTGAGGCATGTGCAATGTGACCGCCTGCCTAGGAAATAGGAGGTGGGGTAGGGGAGGAAGGGGAAAAAATAAGACAGGGGCAGCATGCTGTCTGCCACACCATGTCCTGAGATGCTGGTGGGATGCTCCGTGTGGGCAGTGACCGGCAGATGGACTGTCAGGATGGGGAAGGAACACACGGCTCTGCCCTGTCCTGCTGGCTTTGCTGTGCGGCTCTGGAGCTCTTCCAGGTGCCGGGGTAGGGCATAGCCTCAGGCTGGGGCTAAAAATGTCGTTAATAACATCTGCATCCCATGTCAGTGGGGGTTTTGTGCTCTGCAGGGCTCCCATTCAGCCCTGCTCACCTAGGGGCTGCTTCCACCCCCAGCCCAGACTCAGCATCGCTGCCTGGGGCAGCTGCGGGGGGCTGCAGGGCCGGCAGCTCTCCTCCCTCCCCCCAGTACCCCTCACCCCTTCATTTCAACACACCCCCTCCACCTCCGGCTTGTTTGCATAGCTCAAAATGTTCCGAGCATTATCAGTGTTTGCACTTTTGCCACTGTTTGTGCTAGTTGTGCTTTAAAGGCAATAAAGTCAAGCTTTGTTTGCTTACAAGGAAAGCGTATTTTTCCCCCTCATTAGACAAACCAGTACTCGCCCTAAAACATGACACCAACCACCCCTGCAAGCCCTGGGCCTTCTCGGGGTCCTGGGGACAATGTCGCTGGAGGAAAAGGGGCTTTATGTGTGTGAACACACGGGGCTCACGCCGTGCATCACCCCACGGCTCTGCCTGCCGGGCTTTACTCTTCATGGGGGGCTGAAGCCAGCATCCCCCCGCTTTCCACCTTTCTGATGGTCCCCTGAAGCCGGTGCCGAGATATCCCGGGTCACACAGCCCCGGCAGGCCCTTTTCCAAGTGAACTGGCATTACCCCAGGCAAAGCCGCTTCACCGCAAGTCCTGGGGCTTACGGGAGCCAGATGCCACTGACGACACCGGGCGATGCAGGTCCCACTAGAGCAGGGAGGTGACCTCGCGTGTGCCCAGCCGCCCACTGCCATCCCCACACGCTGACACCGCCTCTCGTGTGTCCTGGGCTCCGACACGCCGTCCCTGCCCGGTGGGTTACACATTAACAGGCTGGGGCCAGCGCAAGGCCAGATGAGTCTCAGGAGAGGCTCGGGGAAGGATGTTATTTATGGAGGAGGCAATGCTAAGAAAGTGCCCTTCACTGTGCTGCTCTCCCATCTGGCTGCTCCCCCGCCCCTGCTCATGGAAAGCCTTCCTCCATCATCCTCCTCGGCTCCCTATCTGCTTTCTCCATCCCTCGGTCTGGTTGAGCTGGGGCTTGCTGAGCTGCTCATGGGCAGGGTATTTCATGCACCACCTGTGGCTGACCTGGCCAAGGAGATGCTGCTGGGGTGTGTGCTAAGCCTCTCGGGGTGATGCCAGCTCTGCCACTGTCCCCCCAGGCCCTTGGTACCACTCCAACACCCCTGAGACAGGGCAGAGCCCATCGCAAACCCTGCTCTCCGCATTCCCCGGGGCCTGGTGGTCGGAGGGCGGCTGCAGCTGCCCATTTTTCCTGGAAGGGCAACACTTCTTGCAACCAATCCCTCGACTAGTGTCAGGTATTTTTTCCGCCCCACCGGGGCACATGTCGCCTCTTGAAAGAGCAGCCAGGATGGCTCAGCACCAGGAACACAGCGTAAACAATGTGCCTGCTGGCCCCCGGCTCCGACGGGGGGGCTGGAAGGGCCCAGACAAGGCACAAACCAAGCAGCTGTAAGTGGAGTTTAAGCTCCCAAAAAAAGAGAAGGGCTGTGGAAAAGGCAAAGCTCTCTCTGGGCTGGAAATAATGGCAGCGGCCAGGTCCCCGCACCCCGAAATGTCAGTGCTGTGCGGCAGTGTGTGGCGGCTAATCCTGCCCTCTCCTGGACACCAGCTCCCTGGCAGCCGGCCCCCTTGGGGAAATTTCCTGAATTTTCAAATATCCCCCCCCCCCAAAAAAAAATGCATCCGTAGCTGTTTGAGGGGTGCAGCTCACATGGGCTTGTTGGGCCAGGGAGGCTGGGGGAGGATGGTGGCATCTCGGAGCAGGGTTAGGATGTGAGCCATGCTCCTTGGATAAGCAAGAAGGAAATGCCGCCTGCAATATAGGACAGAAGCACGGGGAAGCCCTAAGGGGGGGGGCATGTGGAGACACCCCGCAAGCTGCTCAGTGGGGACCACAGTGCAAATGATGTCGTANCCATTGCCCCTCATCCTATGGCTGCATGCCCTTGCAAACAGCCCCTCCCCAGCTTTCCTGTAGCCCCCTTCAGGTACTGGAAGGGACTATAAGGTCTCCCTGGAGCTTTTCTCTCCTCCAGGCTGAACAGCCCCAACTCTCAGCCTGTCCTCACAGCAGAGGTGCTCCAGCCCTCTGATCATCTTTGTAGCCGTCCTCTGAACCCGCTCCAACAGGTCCATGTCCTTCTTGTGCTTAGGGTTCCAGAGCTGGACGCAGTGCTCCCGATGGGGTCTCAGCAGAGCAGAGTAGAGGGGCAGAATTACCTCTCTGGATCTGCTGGCCACAGTTCTTTTGATGCAGCCCAGGATGCGATTGGCTTTCTGGGCTGCAAGTGCACATTGTTGTCTCAGGTCCTTTTCCGCAGGGCTGCTATCACATCATCCCCAAGCCTGTACTGATAACGAGGATTGTCCTGACCCAAGTGTAGGAGCTTGCACTTGGCCTTGTTGAACTTCATAAGGTTTGCTTGGCCCCACCTCTCCAGCTCGTCCAGGTCCTGCAGCTGTGGGACATGGCCATGGGGGCAGGACAGGACCGGCCAAGTTTGTGTAACCCCTCTGGTGTGCCAGTGGCGCTGAGCGAGGGACAGCCCTTGCCTTCCTGCAGCAGCCATGCATTTGTGTGCCATGCCTGGTTTCGTACCCCCAGGTCCTGGGGTTGTTTTCCATCCCTGCTGCCCGGGGACAAGTGGCACGGTGGTGCAGGGAGCCACGGGAAGGTGACTGCTGTCCCACCATGCTTTGGCCCTGCGGCTGGTTTTGCCCAGTGTTTCACTTATTTTTTGATGGCTGCTGGTGTTACCTATGAACAAAGCAAACGGTGTGCCTGAGTCGGCTTTAAATCCCCGTGCTGTGTTTACTGAGGTGGCCATGAGAGTTTGGGCCAGGATGACTAATGGGATGCACAGCCGGGACAGGGAAAGGCACGTCGCTTGGTGTGTCCTGATGCCTCCTTGGCAAGTAAGCATCAGTGGCTCCCCAAATTTCCCATTTTTTTCGTGGGGACCCCTTTCCAGACCAGGAATGAATGGCCATAGTCTGCCGTGTTGTAACTTCCAGCTGCACCCTCCATCTCGGAGGGGATGGATGGGGCAAAGCGGAGCGAGGATGTGGCAAAGCCTGGCCGCTTGCAAACCCAGCGCCACAGCCCCCGGCCTCTCAGTCATGCTGGGGGGGTGTTATTTGACGAGCCAGGGTGGATGTGACTTGCCCTGGGGAGGAGGCACCCATTGCAGCTGTAATTCACAGGTCTGGAAAGCAGCCCGGGACGTGCGTGGTGCCGCTTGCCGCCACCCAGCGTGGGCTGAGCCGTGCAGGTGGGCACAGGGCGCCCGGCACAGGCTGGCACTCGGGGAGCTCATCCTTGCCCAGCGCACGCATGGCTGCAGCTCCTCTTTCCATCCTGCCCCCCCCAGAGCATCTCTCCCCCATCTTCTGCTGCTGCCAACAGCTCTCCCGGGCTCGCAGGTCCGGGACAGCACTCCTTGGAGTCCTCCAGGCTATTTTCCCTAAGAAACTGTGATGCTGACATGTTGCAGACACCGCAGCATGGTGCGAGCTCGTGGGACTAATCCTGCCTTAGCCCAAACCCAGGGACTTGGTAACCCAGTGAGCATGGGTAGGAGACACACTCCGGTCCCTGTACTGCATCCCAAAGCCCGCAGGCAGGGAGCACGGGGTGACACGAACATACTCGCGGTGCTAATTGCTGCCTGTAATCCCAGGATTATGTTTTACTGCTTGTTATATCCCTCTTACAGTTCCCAGCTCCATTTCCTACCCCAGGCCAAACCAGAGCACAGCAGGCCCTAGGATCCTCCTAATTAAATGCTATTATTTTTTTTTTTTTTTTACATCGCATTTTTTAATGCAATTTAAAACATATGACATAAAGACACAGCTCAGCTCAGAGACCCACATCTTTCTGCCTCCCAGCCTCCAAACACACACAGCGTGTCCCTTGGGATTAGAGAGCAGTGAGCCTGAGGGGACAACTGCCACCGGGCTCACGCTGGACGTCCCCAGTGCCGTTGCCCAGGATAGGTATAATGAAAGGGCCCCTTTTTGGGGTGCGTCTGAAGCTGCTGGGGTCCATCCTGCAGCGCCGGGCAGAGCAGAGCCCCGCTCATCCCCGATGGAGCAGCCGTCTGCAGCATCCGTCAAAATGCAGGCACCTCCTTGGGAATGGCCGTATTTCATCCCTGGATCCGGAGCTTTTTATGAAATTATCAGGGCTAGACAAATGGCAATTTTTGTTTCAGCAGACACGCTGCAGGCCAGGCACCTTGCAGGACATAAATCTCTGACCCGGTAGGCATATTTCTCCTCCTTTCTCCTTCTCTGGCTTCAAATAAATGGGTCTAAACCGGTCCCAGCTCTCTGAAGAGGTTGTGCTGAGAGATGGGAAGAAAGGAGGGGGAAAGACCAGCAGAAGGCTCTCCCAGCCCAGCGTCTGGAAGGTCCTGAGGGCCTCCTGAGCGGTTTCACCATGAACTCAGGTGCCTCCAAGGTGCTGCAAGGGACCGCATCCACTCATGCTCTTCCCACCTTCACACCAGCAAGAGGGTCTGCTGAGCTGGGGAAGATGGGACTGGAGGAAATCTCCCACCAGCTCTTGCTGCTCTTCTGCAAACATCTTTCTGGCACCAGCAACATCAGCCGTGCTGTAGCTTTTCTGCCCGTAGCTTTCTTGCTTTATTTGGTTTTACCAGGTCTGGTTTTACTGGGCATTTTTGCCTTTTATGTGGCCCAGTACTCGGAATAGTTCATTTGGGAGAATGCTTGATCCATACACAGATCTCCATGGATGGTTTAAAAGCAGGGGAAAAGGGGACTCAGGGTACGTAAGTGAGAGAGAAGTGGGGGGATTTGATTTATACCCTTGCTATGGGCAACAGTGCTTTGGGGCACCAGGGGCAGGATTTTAGGGTCTGCTCAATACAGGATTGCAGGCTTCTAAAAGGCTTTTGAGGGTGTCTTGCGCACAGCCCCAGGGTCATAGAATCATAGAATCATTTAGGTTGGAAAAGACCCTTGGGATCATCGAGTCCAACCATCAACCCCACTCTACAAAGTTCTCCCCTACACCATATCCCCCGACACCACATCTAAACGACTCTTAAACACATTCAGGGATGGTGACTCCACCACCTCCCTGGGCAGCCTATTCCAGGGTCTGACCACTCTTTCTGTGAAGAATTTTTTCCTAATGTCCCATCTAAACCAACCCTGTTGCAGCTTGAGTCCTTTGAGATTTGCTTTCAACAGTGAAGAACCCATTGGGGAACCACAATGCAAAGCCATACATATACCTGCCTAGAGGAGGGGTTAAATAGTGGGGTTTTTTTTACACAGCTTCATGTTTTCTTGCCTGTCTGCACTCTTGGCAACAGACTGTTTGGAAGTTTTGTCCATAAAAAAGCAAGCTGGTCATGTTTGCAGAGGTTCAGCGAAGAAATATGAGCTCAAGGACAAGAGCTCACCTCATGACAACAGCTGCCTGCCTTGGTGCTTGCTCTGTTTGGCCACGCTGGTTAACTTCTCAAATTATGAAAGTTTCAGAAAGCACTTCTCCAAAAAAAAAAAAAAATAAAAGAATCCATGCATTGGTATCCTTTACATAGCGGTCAATGGACACGAGCATCAGTTTTCGGCTCCGAAAGGCCGTCAGGGTGGGTCTCTGCTCCCTCTTCCTCCACGTGACAAAAATTACTCGAATTCTTCTCATCTAATAGCCAGCTAGCAGGCTTGCGCTGCATTGGCTGAAGAGCAGATGCGGCTCTGGCAAGCAGTCAGAAAAACACTAAATGAGCAAGTTTTTCTTCTGCTGCTCGCATCCACACCATTCCTTGGTGCTTGCAAGTGCGTGGTATAATCATCCTCCATTTGTTTTTACGGCTTTCGCTCCAGAATAGATGGGAACAGAAGTAAACTCTGTTCCCGCTGCCGGGAGCCGCAAGAAAAATGGGGATGAGTAGGGTGCAGTTATTAGTCTGTCCCCTTGAGCTTTCTCTGTTAAGCACTTAATAACTGAGATACCCCAAATCGAGCCTAGCAGGTGCCAAATGGCAAAGGTGCCTCCAGATAAACTCTTTACTGTGGAAAAATGTCTGTACTTACAAACATTTGCTGTGATCTGAATATCCATGAGCTCAGCCTGCTTCTCTGGCTGATTTACTTCACCAGCTGAAATATATCACCCTTCCCGACTTCCCATCAGCTGGAGAAGGGAAAGCAAGCTGTATTTGCCTTTACACCGAGCACTACACCCCAAAGAGCCTGGGAGCATTGGCGAGGCTGTCGGACACCAACCCCATCCCCCCAGAACATAGACTGGGATGGCACAACATAGAATCATAGAATGATAGAATGTGTTGGGTTGGAAGGGACCTCTAAAGGTCATGTAGTCCAACCCCCCTGCAGAAGCATCTTTAACTAGATCAGGACATGTTTAGGACAACTAGAAAGGACATCTTTAACTAGATCAGATTGCCCAGAGCCTCATCCAGCCTGGCCTTGAATGTCTCCAGGGATGGGGCCTCCACCACCTCTCTGGGCAACCTGTGCCAGTGTCTCACCACCCTCAGTGTAAAGAACTTCTTCCTAATGTCTAATCTAAACTGACCCTGCCCTAGTTTCAACCCATTGCCCCTCGTCCTATGGCTGCATGTCCTTGCAAACAGCCCCTCCCCAGCTTTCTTGTAGGCCCCCTTCAGGTACTGGAAGAGCACATGTAAGAGCACAAAGCAAAAGATTTCTTGCATGGAAAGGAAAAGAAAAATCAACATTTCTTGCACCAGTGACTGGAAAATGCTTGGAAAGAAAAACTTGTATTTTTAGTTTTTAGATGACTTATGTAGGTCCCCTGGTAACTGTGCAGTGATGGAGGCCGTTGGTGTGACCCAAGTGCCAAGGACATGGTGCAAATATTGCATGAGCGGAAAGCAGAGGGTCCCTCCACTCTTACCTTTGGACATCTCTGGTATATGCCCCGCTCCCCCACCCCTGCAACTGGCTCTTTGAGCTAACTCTCCATCACCTTCCCACCGGGCCAAGGACAGCACAGAGGGTTTGCTTGTCCTCCCACACCGACCATGAAACCTGCCTGGCACAGCTGCCCTGTTCAGGAAGGCTGGGCACGCTGAAAGCGAGCTGTTTGCAAACAAGCACCACCAATTTCTTCATCTCCCCATGATTTGTCTGCTGAAGGAAAAGCTAAGCTTAGCCTTGACGTCCTGCTTTTTATTCTACTCGGTTTTCCAGCCAGGAGAGCTGGGGCCTGAGTTCAATGAGTGCAGCCAAGGTCAGACCACAAATCAGGGCTCAGTCAGCCCGGGCAGCCGGGAGCCTCCCGGCCGGAGGCTCCTCCAACTGATTTATTTTTCATCTGCTGTTTCCTTATTTTTAGTGCATGTGCTGGAGTTCCTCATTACTTCCAAAGGGCTTATCTCCATGCTGGAGGGTCAGTCGTGGCCTTGCAGGGTGGGCTGGTCCCTGCTGTGCACCATGCAGTGGGGCTGGAGGATGCCCAGGGTCTCCAAGCAATGGAGGTGCCTTTGCTCTTCCAACTACCATCCATAAGCAGCCAGACACTGAGGAAAGAGCTGTTTTTTCCCTTTGCATTGCACAAAAGTCCCCAGCACCACCCCAGAGCCAGCTTTTTGGCTTGGCCAGACCACGTCCCTCCCCAGCTCTCAGGGAGCAGACGCAGCTCTGGTGTTTCAATCCTCCTGCTTGTTCATTGGGATATTGGATGGGATGGCTGCTGATGGGCTCACGGGTTTTTCGCCCCTCCAGCAGCAAGCACTGGGTCGGGCTGATGCCACGGAGCAGGAGCTGGACACAGGAGCAGAGCGTTGCAAGGAGGTGAGCAGCCAAAAACCCAAAGGGAATGGAGAGAAGCCCCACATGCTTGTGGGACCAGGGTCTTTGCCTTGGCCATTGCACAGCCTGAGCCTTCATTTTGCCCACCCTTGCCTCCAGACAGGCTTCTTTTGAAAAGGTTCGTCTTTGGGACAGGGGCTGCCCAGCACAGATACAGCTCTGACCATGCACTAACACCTAACAACCAGCAGCAGCAGTTTGTAGCACCGCGTTGCTCCAAGCACAGCTTCACCACAGCCTTTGCATGGGAACACAGTTAATTTTAGCTCATCCGAACGTGCAGCGTGGTTGCACAGCCGAGATTGGCTGCAGTTAAAGAGATCATGGTGGAGGGGCTCAATTTCTTAACAGTTTTCAATATTCATCATCCTCAAGTCCAGCTAACAAGGAGCTTTGTGTGTGCACCCTCAAAGACATTCTCCAGACTCAAAGATGGACGTGAAGAAGATGGTGTCTTGACAAGCAAGACCTGAGCAAACTGGAGGTCCACATTTAGCTGTGTGTTGGTCCATACCCGGTGCTGCTTGCTGTGGCTGAGCCCAGCATCAGAGGGGGATTATTCTCCGTGCCCACATAAACACTCCCAGCCGGGTCAGGATGAGCAGCTGGGTTGCCTCACTCCCTCCACGGGCGGAGAGTCTAGCACCCGGTCTTGGCAGGGTGGCACCGGCTGTGTCACAGCCATGGGGCTGGCAACGCCGCTGGACTTTGGCCAGCTGCAGGAAGGTGTTTACTGCTGCCACCATAACAGCAGCTAAACAGCCGGCTGCTTCCCACGGAGCCAGCACCCCTCCTGCCCGCCAGGCTGCTGGGGGTGGGGGACAAGGACCTCGATGGGCAGAGCCTGCAGTGGGAGAAGGTGGAGAGGTGGCTTCGGAGAGGCTGGTGGGGCCCCTGGGTTGCTGGGGCAGGGAGCTGTGTTTGCCATGGGGCTTGGGTGTGCATGGGGGGGGGACTTTTGCACCTCCTTGTGCAAACCCAGGGCGTCTGGCAAAGCTTGTCTTGGTTCTTGAATGTGCCTTTCCTTGTGATACCTGCTCCGGGGTGGCACTGAAGTGCCTCAGCATCGCCAGAAGTGCAGAGCGCCCACTTTGCTGGATGAGCCGAAAACCTGCTGGTGCAGGTATCTAGCACAGCCTGGGCTGCGACAAACGGCATCCCCTGGTCACTGAACCCACAGGGCTCCAGCCCCAAAGACAACCAAGATGTTATAAGGCGGTTTAAAGATTTCTTTTTCCAGTTCCCAGGCTTGCAGGGACTGACGGCCGTGTGAACTTGCCCCCTCTTCAGGCAGAAGGGTTTAAGACCTTCCCCCCAGCCCCGTTCCCCTAAATCGGGTGGTCTGGGTACGCTACCCTGCTGTCAAACACAATTTGAGGTGTGGGAGGTGGGGTTTCTATTTGCTGTGCAAAAATGCTGCCCTGCAGTGAGGAGCCACCAAGGCCCCCTGGAAGCGCTGGTACCAACGGGTGATGCTCAGCGGGACCCCTGCGGCTTTATCCAGGGTTACTCTGACCTACAGCGACCATGGCTGGAGTCCTTAAAGTTGTAACTTGATTCCACAACCCTATAAATATGACCAGGGCACCCTATAAATATGACCGGTGCAAAACAGTAACAGTAACTGCAGAAACAGTCGTCTAATCTGGTTAAATATAATGACTATAATCCGGCAGATTAGCTGAGCACCGCCGGAAGTCACAGAGACCCCAGGAGGAGTCTCTGCCCGGTGCTGGCTGCACAGTGGGCGAGGAGGAACGCCAGCCAGCTCGTCGCTGATGTGAAAGCACACCGAGGATGAATGTTTTTGCAGCAGTGAAGATGGCATGTGGCCATGCAATGGTCCAGTTCCTAGAGAGGTTCAGGAGGAATTCACTGCACTTTTGGGTCAGCTCCATGTTGCAGCGCAGAAGTTGCTCCGTATCTGTTAGGAGCATGGCCCATGTCTGGGTGTCATTGGAGACCATCCTCTCTGAAGCCACCATGCCCTGACACATTACCAGTCAGAAGCTCGTTAGCTGCCTGGGAGTTGGACAAAATATTCAGCTGGTGCCTCCCTGGCACGATCCACCCATCCTACACTGGGAAGCTGTTTCTTCCCTTTATGTGACCTGCTTAAGCATGGATTCCTACACCAGTGATCAGATGACACCAGGAAGGGGACAAAGGGGTTGCAAACAGATGTTTCAAAGCTTCATGACTTTTCGACAAGAAACAGGAGGCTCGTAGCCACAGGCAGAGTGAAGCAGCAGAAGAGACCTCTCCAACAGCAGCTGTTTGCCAGCCAGAATTGTCCCTCTGTCACTTACCTCCCTTTAAGATCCCTGCTTGCCCCTTTCTGCTGGGTTAGCTGGTGCTAAGGCTTCAACAGCCTGCAAGGTGGTATCACCCTTCATCTGAGATGAACCGACCCTAAGAGGTCACAGCCCTGTAACACTGACATGGAGCAGAATCACAGAATGGCCGGGACTGGAAGGGACCTCTGGAGATCACCCAGTCCAACCCCCTGCCGGAGCAGGGTCACCCAGAGCAGCTGGCACAGGAACGGGTCCAGGTGGGTTTGGAATGTCTCCAGAGATAGAGACTCCACCATCTCTCTGGGCAACCTGTTCCAGTGCTCTGCCACCCTCACAGGAAAGAGGTTCCTCCTCATGTTCCTCCTCCTCATTGCTCCTCCTCAGAGCAATCTGATTTAGGGTGTAGGAGATGACTGTTCTTCCCATGGCTTCCTTCTCCCCTTATAGCTCAACTTTCTGCTCCTTATTGCCCACCTTGGCAGCATCAGCAGGCAGGAACTGGCCGTGGCCGGTATTGCCTTGCTGTGACTTTTGTATCAGAGGATACCTCAAACTTGATGAGGAATTGCTCTGTAAAGCAATAGGAAGGTGTCTGTTCTACGGAGGCTGAGCATCCAGGCTTTCTTAGTGTGCAAACACAGGCAGGTGAGCTTGCGTACCAGTGCCTGAAGGCCCATGCTCTGACTTGCATTGACTATTTGGGAGCTTTGAGTCTTCCTTTGGGGGGGCTGAGAGTGGAGATCAGCGAAAGGGACCTGGACCAGAGCAAAGCTCTAATACATCATGCATGACGGTGGGGATCACAGGACCATCCACTTGGAGCTAATGTCGGTGAGGAATCAGGGGGAGGTTGTCATCTGCTTCTCTAATGGCTGGAGAAGACCCACCTGGAGGTTGTCAGCGGGGCCCCATGTTGCAGGGTGCTCCCCAGCCTCCCCCAGGCATTGCCCATTGGCAAGAGGTCTGGGCACAACTGGGAATGAATGGGGACCAGGGGGATGCAGGGGCTTTGCCATACCTACCTGTATAGGTACCCACATGCTTCCAGGGAGGAGGAGCACATGGGGTAGAGCTGTAGGGCATGGGCATTTCTCAGTTGCAGCACACGCCACATTTCCCCTTTTTTACTACTGTAGGAAACTTCAATCAGAAGAAAATATTAGAGCACACTGCCTGGACGGCTCTGCAAAATAGAGAAAACAAGCAGGAGAGACGGGAGCCACAGGGAGGAGGGGACAGACCAGAGGAGAACCTCACTCCAGGCAGAACAGTGCATGGGCTGGGGAGAAACTCTCTGCATGCCATTTACCAGAGTCATCTCTGCGGTCCTGGAAACAAGCACTGGATCCTGGAAACGCTCCTGGAAGAGAGGCTGTACCATGAATTTTGAATGTAAGGCAACCCTGAAGAGGTAATAAATATGTTTGCATGCACATCCACACATTAACCTTCTCACCTCTTCCCACTTTGACACCCAGACATCATACCCGACCTTTGGGATACATCCTGGCCCATTACCAGAGGCCCCACCGGAGACCTGTCCAACACGTCATTCCCAAAGTTCACCCTCCTGTTGATCTCATTTTCCTCTCTGATCTTCCTGCCCTGCCCCGGTTGGCTCATGTCCGAGCGTCCAGGGCAAAAGATGGTGATCAGGAGGGCACGGGAATCATGGGGCCGACAGCAGTAATTTATAGCTCATCCTGCAGTGGTTCTGAGTTCAGGCGGGTGGCTGGAAGGGCAGTTTAATGAAGTGCAAAGGAATGGGCAGCATGAGATTCTAAAGCTGGAACAAATACCAGCCTACCACTAAATAATTTCCTTCTGACTGGACATGTCCTGCAGTCTCTAAATCCTTCTTCCAAAAGATTTAATAAATCCCCTGCTTTCCCCAAACCCATTCTTCCCATTCTCTGTGGAAGGTGAGTCCATCCCCACCGTGTCCTCCACACTCCACAGCAAATAGACGGGAGCTGGTCCCAGGGTCATCCTGGTGGGTCCGTCATGCTGGTAGCCAAGGAGGAGCAGGGAGAAACGTCCCGGGAAGTTCACTGCAGCAAGGCACAGGGATCGAGATGCGAAGAGCTGCTTGTCTGGCTTCTGAGCTGCTTTGCAAGAGAAGTGGGATGGAGATGAGAAGGTGGTGCAATGAAGGCACTGCAGATACCATACGTACCTTTGATCCTATCTTGCTTACAGTTCCTGGAGGCAAATGGTCTGACAGACACTGACGAGATTCCCCTCTGCCGATCACCTTCTCCCAGTCCTGCTTAGCCCATCGATTGGGCTTGATGTCATAGCTGTGGACGGCAGTTTCCAGGCCAATGGGGCAAAGACAACATCCTTATTCCAACCTTTCTTTGTGCCCGCATTGGAAGGGAAGAAATGGGAGCAGGTCCTTTCCCCTTGTGCGCTGAACATGGGAGAGTGGTGGCCTCAGTGATGCTCCTTAAAAGCCTGGGCAAACCGGAGGCCCTTTGGAGCAGGCACCAGGGGTGACAGTGGCAGCAGGCAGGGCTCAACGCCGGCAGCACTTCTCCTGCTGCTCACTCCTTGCTGCTGCCTTGCTTTATGCCTTGAATGGATTTCAAAGCTCTTGGCACCACCTCTGAAGAGCCACAAAGACCTGGCCCTGGAAGAGGGCTGCGGAGAGAAAAGCAGATGCTCTATCACTCCTCTTTGTTGGAGGATGGCTGGGAAGAGGAGGCCCAGGAAATGAGGGTGTATTTCATGTTGACTTTGCTACTTGGTGCGATGCCAGAGTATTCGGCAGTGGGGGAGGAGGGGAAGATTATCTCTGCTCCAAAGAAAACTGAGTCGCTCTGCCAGGGAGATCTCTGAGATTTGAAAACTGATGGGAAGGTCGCCTTTGATGGTCCGGACCGGCATGGTGTGCCCTGCTGCAGGGTCGCTGCCCCGTGGTAGGTACAGCTCAAACCACCAGCAGTGGTGGGAATTACCACAACCCCAGGGCCATGCTGCAGCCAGCACCCCCTTGAACATGTTTTCACTCCCATAACCCTGATGCAAAGCTGGGTGTCCCCCCACACTGCCCACTCCCTGCCAGCCCTTTCCCATCCTCCGAGCATAAAAGGCTGAGCTCGAGCCCAGCCAGCCCCTATCCTGGTTGTCTCATTGAGACGGGGCTGCCCTGTAAGGAGGGACCCTCATCCTACTGCTAAGCCCATCCCTATCCCTAACCTGAACCTGAGTCAGGGAGGGAATGAAAAACCCCCTCTCTCTTTTTTTTGGACTTGGACAAGACTAGCTAATTTCCTACCACTGCAGCTCTTGGAACATCCGCTATGAAAGCCAGCTCTCGAGCTGTTAGTTTGGCTGATGTTTTCTACAGCAAGCTGTAGACCATGACGTTATCCTATACCATGATGTGATATAGGATATCCTATGTATTGTGCCTGCATCCTACTTCTCACTCAAGCCTGAGAACGAGTGTGGAGGTGGCCGGGAGAACCAGTTTGCCCAGTGAATACTGTAAATAGTCCAAGGGCAACCAGCACCTGCCCTCTCCCTCTCTGCACCTATGGGTGAACCGAGCAGTCAGTTTGCTGGATGAACCTCTGTCCTGCATACCAAAAATCTACCAGAAGACTGTATCTGTCCTCCACCCATCTGACACCAGCCATCCTCCCAGCTCCGCTTTCTGACCTGTCCTCGCCGGTGGGGCCCTGGCTGCTCTTCCATTACCTTGCGGGGATCTTGTCCATGGGTGTAATTCAGAAGGTCTGTCAAGGTTAAAGCTTGGGGCTTTGAAACTTCCAGCATTCCTCCTTTGGTTGTGTGCTGGAAGTGTGCAGAGTCACGAATCGATGTGTTCCATCGTTATCCATGCAAGGCGTGTGCTTTTCAGGCCAGATACTGTGTGTCCTGATATAGTTCAGTGGAGTCAGTGAGAAGGGCTAAGAAACAGATGAGGGAAGCAGGGCACAGGAGAAAAAGACCACAAAGTAATTTTAAGAAATAACACCCATTTATCTGTAACACAGCCCTCGCCAGTGCTGCCCGCCCCATCCCTACAGAGGGAAGATCCCGCACGGCTGAGCTGGTCTTGCTCTTGCCCCTCTAGAGCTGTAATTCATGGCATTCCCCGTGGGCAGCTGCAGCGTGGTCCCTGCCCAGCCCCGGCAGCTGGTGCGGGAGAGCTGCCACGGGATGTCCAGAGCTGCTCTGTGCCTCCGGGCCCCCCCTTTCCTCACCCTGCGCAAACAGTTTGTGCAAGAAGCCCCGGGCTCAGCCTCTCCCTGGGGTGGAGCACCACCAGCACGCACAGGGACACGCTGCTCTCCCCTGCCTCTCCCCACCACCCCACAAAGACTGGCACAATTTACCCTGCCGTTCCCTGGGATGTCTGTGGCCCCGCACACGCTCTGTTCTTGCAGTTTACCCAACAGTGCCTGCCAGCTCTTTATTTGCCGCCCAAGGCACCAGCTTGCAGCAGTTGCCGCTTTCTCCCCAGACATTTAGAGGCCTTGAAGCCAGGAGGATGTTTGTCCCATCCTCCCTTCAGTCCTTCAGGGAGACCTATAGCCCCTTCCAGTACCTAAAGGGGGCCTACAGGAAAGCTGGGGAGGGACTCTTTATCAGGGAGTGTAATGATAGGACGAGGTGTGACGGTTTCAAATTGAAAGAGGGGAGATTTAGGTTGGATATTAGGAAGAAATTCTTTCCTGTGAGGGTGGTGAGGGACTGGAACAGGTTGCCCAGGGAGGCTGTGGCTGCCCCATCCCTGGAGGTGTCCAAGGCCAGGCTGGATGGGGCTTTGAGCAGCCTGGTCTAGTGGGAGGTGTCCCTGCCCAGGGCAGGGGGGTTGGAACTAGATGATCTTTAAGGTCCCTTCCACCCCGAACCATTCTGTGATTCTGTGATTCAATGGTGTGGCACGACACCCAAAACGACCAGGGGAGCGCGACACTCCTCTGGAGGTGGCTGCAAAATGCTGGGATGTCAGGACAATCTCATCTGGTTGGTAGTATTGCTGGCAGCGATTTCCCTGCAAGACATAAGCTGTGTGGTTACCTGCCCGCCTGCTTTCCACCCTTAGCAACAAGGCCTCTACCTTCAAATCCTCAACTTACTGAGATCCCATAAGGATTTGGTTGCATTAAGCCACTAACGCAGCTTCCTGGGCCAAGGCTTCAGCAGGATGCAAATCAGCAGAGCATCACTGCTATCAATGCAGCAGAGCTCCTCTGATTCTGCGGAAGAGCAGCTGTGAGCCAGCCTCCACCTCTCAGCAGGCACTTCTGCATCTCAGCACAACTGTGGATCTGAGGAGGCAACATGGGACACGTTATCCTGGGCAACGTGGGACACATCATCCTGCTGGCCCTGGCTCCAAACACCCATCCTTTACATCAGGGATGGGCATTGGATGTACCATTAGATATGCCTCTGTACTCTAAGCGTGGCTCACAGCTTGGCAAGCTCATTCTGAGGTGCTGCCCCACAAATACACCAGAAGAGACCAAAACGTGTTTATTACTTTGCACCCAGTAATCATCAGTTCATGCTCCGTGGCTGCTAAGCCCACGGGACCTGCCAAAAGGCCCTGATGTAGGGAAGAGGCACAGGGACTGACAGCTCCTCTCCTTCACTCAAATCCCCTGAAACCCAGCATGTTCAGTGTTTTCATCCCTGAAACTACCCCAGCAGCTTCCTGGGGAGGTTCGGAGGGCAGCAGGCTGGAGCTCAACCGGTGGCCACCATCAGTCACCCCCCAGCCCCAGGACCGCTGGATTCACACCAGCCCAGCCTCCTGCTCTGCAAACACAGCAGCTGCTGCAAGCATGGAGTCAGAGACAAGGAAAAACAGCAAAGAGGAGGGGGGCAAAAAAACCCACCCTCGGAGCAGGCAGGAAAGGCTGAAAAGATCTGGTTGGACCTGGGGAGGACGAAGCCCTGCTTTCCTTGCTCTGCCACCCCCTCCTTTCTCCTTTGTCCCACCCCAAAAAAACCCGCTGATCTGCCTGCGATTAAAAACAAGGCTTCCTTGAGCTGAAATGAATTCCCATCTTTTTTTTTTTTTTTTTCCCCTTTTTTTGGGGAAGGGGGGGGTAGGCTGCGTTCCTAGGAAA
>VWZL01002123.1:0-51681 GCA_013396915.1 Stercorarius parasiticus | reverse complement strand
TATTTGGAGGGAGGGAGGGGGAAATAGGAGGGGAAAAAAAGAGGGGGGAAAAAAAAACCCACCACGGTTTGGAAGTAGAAAATGTCTCTGTGCAGAAAGGGGATTGAAAGGAAAGGAGAAAACACAGCCAAGCCCTTTGTCTGCTACGCTCAGGCATTAAAAATGACATTTTTCTCAGGGAGCAGTAAAAAAAAAAATCCTCCTGCCACTGCCCTCAAATGCTAATTTCATCCCAAAAGCTGGGTTTGCGCAGGTGGCTGACCTGGAATGGGGCTAAACCAATACCAGCTGATGTTTCACCCAGCCCCGAAGCCCGTTGCTGACTGGTCCCTGGAGCCACTGCCGGAGATCTCCCTGTTTCCCAGCCCCAGCCACCCAAAATGCCCCCTCTCCCTCCCAGCCAGCAGGATGGGTGCCAGGCAGGGGCACCCTGGGCACCTACAGCCGTGCTGGCCATGTGCAGGTGTAGCCAAGACGAAGAGCCTGAGTTCACCTGGACAACATCTCCTCCATCACCAGCATGGGCAGAGAAACTCCAAAGCTGCCCAGCACTCCCATGCAGCTCGACAGCCCAAAATTAAACCTGAAAGCAGGAGACAAAACCTTAAATGGCAGCAGGAAAGGATTTTCCTTTTTCCTTAAAACGTGTGAAAGCCAATTGATTTCTCCAGGCCAGAACCCAAGAGAAAAAGTAAAATCCTTTCCCAGCTCCCTGTGCCAGATGCCTGCTCCATCCTCCCGCATGAGGGGCTAGGGTACCTCCGGACAAAGTCCGTGCTCCGCTGAAGAAAGGGTGTAGGAGTCCAGGCTGGGTGCATGAAACCAAGGAGGACTTTTTCCCCCCGAAGTTACTTTAACAATCTTAGAAAAAATAAAAGAGATTTTGGAGTAATGTTTTGAGGAGTATCTACATGGCTTCAGGGCCCTGGTGCCATGCCAAGGGGTAACACAGGCTGGTAGGACCCTTGTGGTGGACTTCAAGTGACAAGTTGTGGGGCTGGCACCCATTCAGCTTTTTACATTTCTTAATTTTGCTTGCTCAGTAGTGTGCAAACCAGAAAATCCATCACCCCATCCTGAGCAAAGGGAATATAAACAGGCTGGCACCATGGAAGCAAGCAGGACTCACACTACACAAATGACACAGGAACCCATCCTGGTTCCAGTTTCCTGGTGCTTATTATGTGACCTTTGCATTAATTAACGGGCTTTGACATTGGCAGGAGCAGACACTCATTCATTAGAGTAGCACCTGCAGTTACAGCACTGGTGAGGAACGCGACACGTGAAACAACATGCCCGCTTGTCCAGAGCCCAGCACATCACAGGCAAGTACATGGAGGGCAACTTCCACCTGGGGGAGACCAACTGGGGCCCACCACGTCCCCCCCCCTCCAGGGGGTATCTTACCCTCCAAGGACTTCACTTACCCATGCCACCGTTGTAAACACGCAGGGCTGCGGCAGGTCCGCCTTGGCTACCTGGAAGAGTGAGGCAACTTCCTGGTGGCCATCGGAGAAAAGATGGGGTAGGTGACAGCAGCTTGGAGGCCAGCCTGGAAGATGCAGGCCTGGGCACCTCTGAAAGACAAGCAAAGTCCAAGACAAAAGCATGTGGAGAGCCGCGCTCGTTAGAGAAGATGATGAGGTGTTTTTCACTTGTGTGATGTGAGCTTCTATTCATGGTTTCTCATTAGGACTGAAATGACCTGTGGACCTATCCCAACTTTTGGTTGGCAGTATTTGCGCTCCTATCAGCTTGCAGTTGTCCATTGGGCAGGTCACTTGAGGGGGGGGGGAGAAAAAAAAGAAAAAAAAAAGAAAGCCCATGCGATTATAAACCATGTCCTTCCTTGTGTTCAGGCTCAGCTCAGTAGACACTCTCCTAGGGTGACCCAAGACACTGACCTGGGCCTTCTGCCCTTTTCCCATTCACTCCACAATCTGGCTAAGGTGGCCAAGGGATTTTAATTAAAACCTCTTTCCAACCACAGTGATGGTCATTTTGTCCGTTAATTGCAGAACAGACAGCCTCTGAGCAAAACGAATCACTGTCCGGTTGGCCAGTGTGCCCTTTCCAAGCCAAGAGTTGGGAACATTAGCACCAAGCACAAGAACAGTCTTTCATAGTGAAGACGCATACGAAACAGGAGGTGAACAGTCATCATCATCATCATTAGGGGGCAAAAAGGAGAAGAACATTTTCTTCTGCTAGATAGGGGGAGAAACTGGGCTCACAGCCTGTCTTTGCTACATTGAAAAACCAAGATGGCAGAAGGACAACCATGTCTGGCCCTCACACCTATTTCACCCTTGGAGCAACCAGAACGGTGGATTTGCTTTGCACTTGCTCCACTCTAACTTTTTCCTGGGAAAGGATGATCAGAGTTGTACCCACAGTTCCAGAGGAGGGCTTGGTGTCTCTTGCCCTGAGGGTTTTAAAGTCAACGGAGAGGCCTTGTCATGAGAGTCCCCTAGGCCTGCAGCTGCTTTTTGCATGACAGCCTTCAGGCAGTGGCTCAGAGGTACTGTGAGAGATCAGTGGACAGTCTAAAGCCCTACTCTGCCACCTCCAGAAAATGTGAAGTCCTATCTTATATGTTGTTGCTCCTCAAGCTCAAAGGCCTTGTGTTTTATACTGCTGAGCTTCATATCATCGTCATTGCTCCCGTCTTCTAAGTCATCCAGTTCTCTTTTAAAAACACCTATAATCTCCTCTATACCATTGACATCCTCCAGCTCTGCCTCATCCACACATACTGGCATTGCTCTTCTACTCTTTTGGGGTCATTGATAGAAATATGAAACAAGAAAGGCCTAAGGAGCTCCAGGGGGAACCTTCCTTTCTGCCTGACACTTCCCCTTGCAACATCAGCCATGGCCACCTCATGTGTGACCCACCTTCATCCCACTGTCCAACCACATACAGATCATTTTGTTCTTTAAAATCCATTGTAGACCTTGCAGCCTTCCCTAAAGAGTAACAATTTGGCTTCTCCACCTGCAGCAAGAACAGGCATCCTCTGCACCAGAAAACAGGCTTTCGTGGGCACACCAGAGATGAAAGGAAACCTTCCAGCTATGGGATTTCTCTCTCTGAAAACAACCCGAGGCACACGCATGGTGGACTTGGGCTGTGTTTGTTGATGCAGCACCCAGCTCCTACAGCGTGGAGCAGCACACAGAAAACCAGCACCACCCTCGCCCGGGAAGAACATTTACATCGCTCACCGTAACAGCCCAGCTGGGCTGGACACCACCCAGCTGCCAAACCCAATTCCCTTGAGCCATCCCCCCATTAGGCTGATGATAATTACCTGCCAACCTAATTGCACCCTATCCTTAGGGAGAAGTAAGCTCTGAGATGCTGCTCCTACAGAGTGGCAGAGATTTGGCAGCATGCTGGGAAGCTCCTGGTAATTAGAGAGATATTTTTATAACCTATACTGAGTGCCTTAAGTCAAGAGAGCGGATCTAAGCATGCAAAAAGCTGTGGTGTGTATCTAAAGCATGCTGCTCATGCTCCTTACCATTAAACATCATCATTAGCACAATTCACTTGGCAGACAGGAGAACCCCCAGCTTCTGCCTTCCTGCTCTACGAGGGCTACAGCTTCAAACATGACATGATTTCAAGGGGAGCGTGGTTGGTTTGCTTGCCAGAGTTTAAGCCTTGATTTGCCTACAGGGAGTAGCACAGAAAAATTACATGTTCTTTAGTGACGGCACAAAAAAAAAAATTCACCTTGAAGATAAAAAGAACCCCCCCGCTCTCCATTTCTAAGCATGGCATGTGCTTCAGGAAGCCATACCTTGGTCTTTCTGCCCTAAAATCATGGCCAGCTTTCCCCTGGAAAATAATACGAGTATATTTGTTGTTGAAGGATGTTGACCAGAGGATGAAAACAAGCTGGTAAGGAAAGTTTTCACTTTCAACTGCCACAGCTTTGCTGTTTGGAAACTTTCTCTATTTCACGTTCTCCTTTCCAGCCAATTCACATTTTTGTTTCAATCTTTACAGCCCCAGCCAGGCACTTCTGCGCGGAGCTGTTGTTAGTGTGTCATGGATAGCAACACATACCTAAGGGAAGGAGTCAACGTTTGCTGGAAAAGGGCCTGGCTGAACTCCCTTTCCCCCTCCCTCATCCAAATGGTCCCCAGCTTTGGAAAAGTTTGCCTCCAACTCTGAACTCGCCTGGCCCCAACTGCTATAAATAGTCGGAACAAAACCTCCCGGGCCAAATGCCCTGAGTGTTTAGAAAGCTTTGATCCCGTGCTGCTTTTTGAGAGCTTGAGCCTTTTCAGCTCGTGCAGCTTGAGCCCATATTGCTGCTCAAAGTGGGGCCAGGCAGACCCGACCGCTGGGCTGGGAAGCAGAAGGGTGTCGAGCCCTGCGTGTACCGCACGTGCGGCCTCTCCTCACCTCTCCCATGGACAACCAGCATCAGTGCAAGAGCAAGAGGACAGGGCACCAAATCAGAGCCACAATACCTGCCTCGAGCCAATGGATTTCCCCAAGGAGAGCCGTCTCTTGGCCGGAGCCATCAAGCAAACCCTCCTCCTCGCTCCCTGCCGCTGTGTTTGCTTTCTGGCCCCGTTTTCCTGAGGCTTGAGGGCGCTTTGGTTCCCCCTCCCTCTGGATGTGCCTGGCTCCTGTGCCTTGGTACTGCTCGCCTTGGCCAGAGACGGAAGTGGAAAGACACAAACATCAGGAGGGAAAAAAACAAAAACCAAAACAACAAACCAAAACCCAGAAAAAGGGCTACTCTTGCAGTATTTCCAACCCATCAAGTCCAGAGTGGGAATCCTATGGGAAAGCCGGCTCTCACAAAACCCCAGGCCAAGAGGCTTGGATAAGCGGACCCAGGGTTTGCATCCCTCCCCCCGTGCCAAGATCCCAATGGTTTCGGAGGAGCACAGCTCAGCTCTGCCAGATGCTGGCACTCTCAGGGGTGCTCAGCACCCACAAACCATCAGCTGGAGCAGGCACCTGGGCATGCTGCTCCTCAAGCCTCCCCTGCCCAAGGCTGGTGTGGCTGCATGGGGAGGCAGCCCCACATACCTCCCCAGCCTTCCCTAACCCCAGCCTTCCTACAGCTCCAGCCACCGGCTTGTTCTTCCCATCTGGGCACAAGAATGAGCCCCTGAAGGCCGCCCCAGCCCAGCTTTCCAGGCTTAGTGCTGCAGCGGGCAGCACCTGCCTTTCCCACCTCTGCATTTTGAATGGGTTTTTACGTGTGCAGCTGAGACCCTCCCCCAGATCCCATCCAGGAAAAAAAGCTTTCTGCCCAGGCAGCTTTTTCCCTGCCAGAGCTGTTCCTTTTGGGAGCAGAAGTCGGCAGCGTCACGGCACGCAACAGCACAAGGAGTGTGGCAGGGCTGTAGCAGGGCAACTCAGGGGAGACAGGACCTCGCCGCCCACCAGAGCCAGCAGGACAGACCACCAGGACAGAGGTGCAGCACCAAACCATCCTCCCTTTACGTTGCTTTAGTGTTTCTTAGGAGCTTTGCTGCAGCCTTGCGCTTGGCCAATGCTTTTCCCCAACCAAGTGACTTCAAGGTGGTTACAGGACGCTTTGCTCCAGAGCAAACCCCACTTGAAGCTCTTGGGAGTGTTTCAAACCCCAGCAGTGAGTGTTTGCTCCCTGCCTTCTCACCTTGCCCTGCAGCAGGCTGGCAGTGGGGAAATCATGGCTCTGTGGAAATTTAGGGGAACTGGCACAGGCTTGGGCCGGGGTGTCTCTCGGGGGGCAGCTTAGCTAATACTGCGTTGGGAAAGGGCTGAGGTCAGCCCCATCACCCTCTACCACTGACAGGCATCTAGCATGGGGGCAAGACAGCCTGGAAATTACTCCTTAGGGGAAGTTATAAATAAAGCAGCCCAGCTTTTAGGGAGCAGGAAAACCCCATGCACAGAGCCCATTGCAGAGAGAGGACCGGCGTTCAGCCCCCTCCTTGCCCCGCTGCATCCCATGGGGCATCAGATGGGGCTCGGTCCCACTCCCTTGGTGGGTAGCCGGGTGGCAGCAAAACCCTTGCAGGGGACACCCAGCACAAGCCAGTGTCCGCAGCCTGGAGTCACTTCTGGAGCATGCACCTTCATCTCCCCAGGGCCATGGGACTTGCCGTTGAGTCCTGCCCAGGGAGCTTTGCCCCCTTTTTCCTGCTTGCTCCTCACCAATACCATGGGGCAACCCTCACCCGGGGAGGGGTGGTCTCCCATCACCTCCCCACATCCCACGCTGAGGCACCCTGGATGGAGCTCCCCAGGGAGCACATGGGGTTTGGCAGCACGCTGCCTCGGAGGCGAGGGCTGGCTCGGGGCTTTGTTTTATGTCCTGTTTGTCCTGCCGAGAGAAACAGAGGAGTTCAGTGTGCAGGAATCTCGCGCCCTCGCCCCGCTCCCCCGCTGCATGAAAGCTGCTGAGCAAACAGGAGAAAAATCAAAGGCAATTGCACCCCGCTGGCAGCCCGCTGGGTTTCCGCACCGCCGGCCCCGCTGCCAGCTCTTACATAAGCTGCCGGCTCGGCCCGGCACTGCGTTTGGGGCTTTTTTCTTGTAAACCAAGCAGCTGCCCCAGCGAATACTCTCTGGGACCCTGCAGCTGCACTGCCAGCTCCGCTCATCATGGAAGACCCCTCTCCTGCCTCCTTGCCAGCCTGTTGGGGTTTTTCTCCCCGCACTGTCAAATAAGATATGAGACCTAGGAAGCCCCTCGATACACAACCATGCTACGTTCAGCTGGTCGTCGGCATGGCAGGGCATGGGGGGTGGGTGACAGACAGCCGGTCTGTCCCGATGGCATCCCACAGTCCCCAGACACAACCCAACACCATAAGCCACCACCATCCCATCCCATCCCATCCTCCTCAAGACCCATCACTGGGGCATCTTACCTTCTCCTGCTGGAAAAGGGAGGTGCTTCAGCCCCAATCGGAGCTCCGTAACATCAGACCTCACTTCTCTTTGCTTTGCACCCAGAGCATCACAGGGGCAGTTACAAGAGGTTCAGCATTGGTGGCATGGGTGTGTGTCCTCTCCAAGCACAGCCTGAAGCACCAGGGCAAACTGTCCCTGCTTTCTGTAAGGGTATTTTGATCCTGTCACCTTTGGCTGTCAAGCAGTCCCCAGGGGTAAGGGTGTCCCCAAACACATGCCCTGCATGGGTTATGAGGACTCATTTCCTCATCTCTCCTGGGCATGACCTCTCAGCAGAACAGGAACAAAAACCCTGCGGACATAAAAGCACCTGGGAAAGAATATTAAATCCTCTACGTATATGCCCCTCATCATCAGGCATGGCCTCACCTCCCCTCCAACACAGGGTTGTTCTGTGATTTGGCTGCGTGACAGCTGCCAAAGGACAAGGAAGAACAATGTCAGCCTACCTTCTCTTTTCATCCCTACCCCCTTTTTTTTTGCCTCTCTTTGCATGCCTTTCACCGTGGGAAAAGGAAGAAACCAAAGTTTCACGCTTTGAGGGTCAGTGTATGAACAGAGGCGTCTCTCAAGGGCCCCATGTCCCTACCACCCATCCAGCCACACCAGTTCCCCTGCCCTGTACCCTGGGAAAAGCTCCCCAAACCCCTTTAGCAGCTCCATCCAACACCACCTAGACCTCCCATCCATCAATCCTCAGCAACATGCTATCATCCTCTACCATGTAAAAGTATTCTTCCTTTGTACATATTTTTTTTTAACTGTTTAATAATTTCTGATTAAAAGCAATAATAATTAAAAAAAAAGGGTATCAAAATGCCATTTTCCTGGGTTTCACCATCATTCAAACCGTTTACCTGCACGCGCCTGAGCCCTCAGTAGGGAACTCCTCACTTTCCAGCATGCACAGCAGAGGGATTAGATCAAATTAACTCACACTTGGAGCTGCGGCAGGATCAGGCAAATCCTGGCTTGGCTATCTCTCTCTTTCGACTACATCTTGCAAACAGAAGGGCTGGAAACAATTTTGCCTTAATTGCTTTTTAAAATGCAGCCAGCAGATGGTTTGGTAACCCAAATTCATGACTCTTTCCACAGCTCCAGGCTGCTGGCTTGGAAATCGAACCCAAGAACAACCCAGGTAGCGAGGGATCTGTCCTGCCTGCTTTACTGAAGTGCTGGCCATGATGCCCAAGACAGGACTACCCAGGCTGGCCGAGAGGGACACCTCAAGGCTGCCAGGCCATCGGCTGCCTTTGTTGCATGTCCTATCTGCAATCCTCAGCCACCAGCACTAGCAGAAAGTTATCTCTATTTCTGGTTGTCGGTCTCAGTTCAAGAACTAGCCAAACTTGGTCAGCCCAGGGCTGGCAGGGACATTAGCAGGCTGGCTTCTGGTCCCAAGTGTTATTTTTGGTTGGAGGGGCTCCAGGCAACAGGTTGGCTCAGCATAGGACAACCAGAAACAAGGGACAATTTGCAAGTGCACCACAGTTTGTGGTGTCAGGGCCACCATGCTCAGAAACACCCTGGTAAGCCTGGAGAGCCCATGAGTATATAACATGGTCCGCAGCTTCCCTGGAGAGCACGGCATGGTCTCTCCAGTGCATGGGGGGCCATGCCCTACCTGCACGTCCCTTTGTCACTTGGCCCTTGGGGGCTGTTGCCACAGACCCATGCCCAAGAGCATCCTAGCTCTCCTGAAAGGCTCGTGGGTTAGGGAAGCAGAGTGCTTTTCTTGCTTGCTCTCATCCTGACCTCCTATGTGACTTCCCAGCAGTCTCTTCACCTCTCCTTCTCCATGAAAGTCAGAGGATTGCTGGGCCAGTGTCCGTGATGTCTCTGTGCCTGTTAAATGGGGACTGACAGGGCTATACACTTCTTGCAGATCTGTGCACTACAGCAGGGTTTTAATACACCCACGCTGACTCTCCTGACCTGAGCAGTTTATTCTTCACGTGTAGTCCCCACCTACCTACGAACACCTACGTGCTCAGCATCCCAAGGTACCCAGTTGCGCAGCTCTGTCCCAGAACTAGCCACATCACAGCGCCGAGGAATTAAGGCTGTCCTGAGAACCTTGCAAACGGCTGGTGAAGCAGGCTTGTTTTTCTGTTACAAAGTAATTTGAAATTCTTGGAAGGCAATCAGGAAAGTACAAAGTATTCCAGCTCAGGACAGCCTGGGACTCATTCCTTGGAGGCACAATGGTTGTTTACTCAATCCCTCATACATTAATATCTAAAAATTCATGAGTTCAATTGTAAACAAGAAGTACTGGCTTTACAGTGTTGTCTATTTAACAATAGTGGTTCCAGCCTGAATGCTGATTTTGTTGTTATCTTTCTTCTAATCTTGCTATCAGAGAGTCAAGATCTTACAAAATTATGGCAAATATTTCAAGCCCATTTATTTCTGTTTTTGAAATGCATCCCTCTGAAACCCAAGGCCAAAGAAAGACTATTTCAAATCAACATTGAAGAGTACAGGCAGGGAGAAGTGCTGTTTGTGCCAGCACTGTCCTCTGGCTCAACAACAAATGAGGAAAAAGCTGGCCACAGATGCATTTGTGCTGGAAATCTGTAGAAGATTCCTAACAATTGAGAGGGAAGGTCCCCAGGGCAATCTCCTAAGGGGACCAGTGGAAATAAAATAACCCAAACCCAACCTGTTTCCAAGACAAAGCACAATTGGTTTCTGGAAGCACTTGTACCAGCCGGTTGCCTGTGATGAGCAGAGGTCTCATCTGCATTCATCAGCCCAAGGACTCTGAGCCCAGCAGTCCAGAACTCTTCCCAACACTTAATTTGAGGAAAGCCTCTGAAACTGCATCCCAAGGGCAAGCTGGCGTGCCCAGCTCCCTCTGGGAGAGGGAGCTGTGGGAGATGAGGGTGGAAAGCCTGCAGGATGGACGTGGTCCAGAGCTCATTGGAGCTCACCTCTCCTTCCATCTTCGCTGACTGGCATTGCCACACGCCCTTCTCATGTCAGCTGTGCGCAGCCTTGAGCTCCCCACCTGGTCCGACTTACAGACCTCTCTCCCTTTTGGGTCTGATGCTTCCAGAAAAAGTGAGCTGAGACCATGGCTGTGGTCTCCAGGAGGTTCACTAGGACATTCGCGGCTAGGCTGGTGGCATTTCCTGGCTCCTTCACAGTCCTACATAAACACACTGCTGTTTCAGGCATTATCACGCCAGGGAACATGGTTTTAGCTCAGCTTTCTTTTCGCTCCTGAGCAACAGCTACTTGTTTAGGTAGCCTAAACAAGATGAGATCCATCCCTCTTGCTTGCAGAGTCAGCAGATTGACCAGCTCCACCCCAATGCTTTCTCGCACTTTTGCAGAGCTCAGACACCTCCACACAAGCCCTTGTTCCAACTGGCTGAGGAGAAACAATTCAGAGTACTTTCACAGGGGGTTAAGGCTGTGTGTGAAACCCCAGTTGCTTCTTCTGGGGACAGAGCCGTGAAGCAGCAGACTGCATGTTCATCTCAAGGACGCAGTGCAAGAGGAGGAGCGAGCTTCCTTGAACAGAAGGTTCATGTATCTTTATCTTTGCTGCTGTCAAAGGGCAAGAGCTGAGACTGCAGCCTCTTGGAAAGCCTCCACGCAAGCTATCTCCCGAGGACATCAACAAGTCCGAAAAATCACCTTCACTCTCTTGATAAAGGTTTTCAGTGAACCCAAGGCAGGTTCCCAAGAAGCAATCACATCTACTGGCTAGAAATACATCAGCTCACATTTGAATGAAGCCTTTGGCTTGCTCAAACCACCTGGAGACATGCAAGCCTGCTCTCCTGTTGGGGTTAGCCACTGTTTCAGCTGTAACTTCTGCCCTGCAGAAACCAGCCAGACAGGTGAGGTTTATGGGGTGGTCATCCAAGTGCTGCCAAATCACTATCCAAGGGCAAGAGCTCTCAGACAAGCCCGGATTTCAACCAGTGAAGAAGCTGGAGAGGACACACTGCACAATTCAACCACTCTCTCTTCCTGCCCCATGAAAGCCAGTAGGCCATGCCATCCAAGAAAGTCCATGAGCCTTTGATCTTTACTGCTGCCTTTTCAGCCAAAGAGACCCCCACTGATGAGAAGTTACTACTACATCAAAACCTGCAGCACTACAGCAATGCAAAAGGTAGCATCTGCCTCCCTGTTCACTCCAGTGAGCAGCTACTTCTGTGGGCATCACGGGAACATCCTCTTTTGAACATTTAGCTCTGCGCTTGCACACAAATATTCTCATTGTAAGAGCCCAAAGCCTGTCTCCAAACACTCAGCTCACCAAGGAGGACATGACCTGCACCAAATCTGACTGGGACCATGTTGATGCCACTCAGGCTGATAAATATCCTGTCCTGATGAAAAAAATCCAGCAGACTGCCTCAGGCTATGGTGAGAAAAGCTCCTTCTGCTCCCTGCATGGGGTGGGGGTACCCTCCTGCACACCGTGGGCAGGGTGGGAGCTCCTACCTGGCTGTCTGTGGTGACCACAGAGGAGCACAAAGCTGAACTGCTTTTACAGCTTCGCCTGCCCAGATCTCCGGCTCTCGCCCATCCTGCCGGTCAGCCAGTCCGCCCCAGAAGGCAGCTCCGTGTTTGTCTTGGATGACCTCCTGCCAGAGCAGAGCTTTCCACAGAACAGCTCTTCTGCACTGCTGGAGAGCGGATTTCCTGATGTTTGATCTAAATTTGACCGTTGTTTCACTGAGTGCCTACTGGTTTCCTTCATCAGCCCTGATCTTTCCATCAGGGAGGCAACCCCGCAGCCCAGGGCTTTTTGGCAGGGAGCTGGGGGAGAGGCCTGGTGGTCAGATAGCAATTGCTGCTGGTCCGTGCCTCCTCTGGCCCTGGAGCTGGAGGGGTGGAGAGGACCTTCCCTCCCTTCCCAGGCAGATGAAGCGTGGACATGCAGTGCCCTCTGCCGATCCAGCCCCCGAGGGAGACGCAGGAAGGAGCAGCGCACAGGGCTCTGCAGATTTGCAAACCTCTGAATGGGCAGCCAAGCCTCCAACCTCCCTGCCAGCTCTTCAGAGGCAAGGCAGAAAAAGGACCTTTCTCTCTGCTGATAAATTGCCATTAATCACAGCTCTTGGAGCAGCTCTTTGAGAAGCCAAGCTGGTAGAAGAGGCCCAGGTGGTCCCATCAGCCAACTTCACACCTGCAGGTTATAGCTACCTAAAGAAACCAGGACATCTTCACTACCCTCTGCAGTCCCACCCACCAGGCTTGGCCAATGCTCTTTCCACATGCAATGGGAGACAGGCAGAGCATTAAGGGACAAGGAGCCAGTGTGGGGGCCAAGTTAATGTTCCCTTGAGCAGAGGTTCCCTTTCCCAAGAGACATGTGCTGCTTTATCTTGAAATAGCGGAGGGAAGCAGCCACATGGGGAGGACAGGCTGGTGGCCCAAACTCTTCTGGGCCTTACTAGGAACCGCACAGATCAGGTGTGAAGCAGAGACATCGCCCATACCAGGACCTCAGTGAATTACCGCTCTTGCTACAGAAGTCTTCCTGGAAACACAAAGATAGACGTTAATTAATCAAAGTCCCAGAAAGGTCCCTTGCGATGTTCCCGCTCACAGGATATAGGCGAGTTTAGCTGTAGCCCAGCACTGTTAGCTGCAAGTCTGATACTAGTGGACTTAGCAGCTGTGATGAGTGTTAGGTATGCGGTGTCTTTGCTGAGCTCTTCTGATCCAGCCAGGGGAACTGCAGAGTGAGTGCAGCTTCCTGCTCCAAACTTGGGCACAAAGAGCATCCAAACTGGTTTGGCTGGAGTTGGTAGAGCCCTACTGAGGCCCTGCAGGTGAGATGGACCTGGGTTGCTCCAGCACAGAGGAAGCTGAGAGCTTGGCACAGCCCCCAGACCACCCCGGATCCCCACCGTTGCACCGGAGCAAACCTGGAGCTGCTCCTGAAGCAGCGCCCAGCCACGGGGCTGGCAGGACACCCACAGCCCAGGGCAGCTCACAATGGAAGAAAACACTTTGTTTTTCTTTCCCTCCACCCTGTCAAACCCTCTCCAATTCATCTGAGGGTGAAGAGCCTCAAATGAGGTTTAAAGTCCACATTACAGGCAGCAAAGTCCACTCCTAGTTAATAAGATCCACTTTAAGAGATAAGGCCTATTGGCGTCCAGAGAATGATAGAGGTTTATAATGCTGGCAGCAATCTGACCCCCAGCAGGTTTATGTGGCACAGGCAATGTCCAGCTAGATAGTCATCTCCTGGTCCTGGACTGAAATCATCCCCTTCCCCTGACTGCAAAGACTGCATATTCCTTATCTCTGCTGCAGGGGAAGGTCACCACTAACATGCAATGCATTCAAGTTTTGATTGCTTTTCCTTCTCCATTAGTTTTTCCAGGACTTGTAGGCCATTGGGACACAAAGCAAGTGGAGAAGGACCCAATTTGATTTTGATCTTGATTCCAAGACAGGGTTTCCTTCCTCCCCATTTCTAGCCACGGCTTTTCTAGCACTGCCAGTCCCTTTGTCTGGGTACCTGCATCCCCTCACTGCCATCGGCCCTGGCTTGATACATACCACGCTTACTATCCTCTTGGACGGAGAAGACCTCTGCGCCTTCGCGCTGTGCCTCAGTCTCCTTGGTGCTCCTCCAGCTGAGACAAGCATCTCAGCTAAGGGCTAATGCGAGTCAAGTCAAGCCTCTCCTGTAAACCAAAGCATAGTTTCAGAGAGAGGAACACATGAAACCACACACAGCATCAATGCAGAACCCAGCTTGAAAACTCAGTGCCTGTCTCAGCACTTCTCACTCAGTCTGATTTCTCTCTCACAAGCACCATTTGCGATGTTTCATGGGTGTACCAGGCCAGGACACTCCTCCTTCCCCTAAAATGCAGCTACTGCTGCAGCAGAGCCTGGCTGCTAACAGGTGACACAATGCCACCCTTCAGGTAAATGCAAAAAGAAAACAAAGTCACACACAGTCTCCTAAAAGTAAGATATTAGGTTCACATCACCCAGACCTGCTGCCTTCTAGCATAAAGCCTTAGTGTTTTTAAGGAGCATCCCAAAAACAGCACCTTCTAAGGGGCCCAAATCCTTTAGTATGGAGCTGGGGATATAGCTGAGGGCTGGTGACAGGGGCACCAGGAGGACCCATCCCTGTTTCCGTGACATGCGCAACCTTTTGCCAAACCCCGCCTCAGCATGCTGAGAGTGCACAGCCAGTATCTCCGTATTGCACCTAATCAGGAGATACCCAGCCGTGACCACTGCCACCCCTCTCCGCACGTATTTTCTCGTATCTCACACCCTTGTAAAGTGTTGGCAGGAGAAATGCTGAATCAGGAGCTCTCAGCTGGAAGAAATTAATTTGTTTTTTTAGCAGCAGCATGGCCCTGTGCCGATTCAAAGCATTCCTGCTCAGGGAGCGGACGACGGCCCCCAGTGAGTGTGGTTCAGTGCCCTGCTCCCCAAGGAATAGCCTGGTCCCAAACCAAGATGGCATGGAGCCGGGCAACGGGAAGGCCAAGGAGACCCACAGTATACCTTCTGGCAACTCAAAATTAACTCTTAGCACCTTCTGGCTTCTCCTTCACAGGCCCACGATGAGGTGCCTTGGCTGCTGGCGTTACTTGCAGTGGCAGCTCCTGCCTGTACCCAGGGCCGATGCCCCATTTTCTGTACCACTGATGCAGTCACCAACACGTTTTTAGTCTGGGAAAGTCAGCAAAACCCACTGCCACTCCTCAGGAGTCTGCCCCGAGCAGACAAACAGCTCCCATTTCCCTGAGCTCAGCAGCCCTGCCTGATAAAGGATGGGATGGAGCCTCTCAGAAAAAAGGAGAAGAAAATGCTTTCAGCACTGGCTCTCCTCCCATCAGATACAGAGTGCACGGCCGCACGAAGTCCCCGAGGTACGGCTCTGGGACAGCCCTATGGCCCTGGGACACCGCCAAGCCAGGCAGCGATGGCTGCAAGGAACAGCAGCTTTCCATCTGGGGGGATCTACGGGGCAAAGGAGCAGTCCCTGAGCATGGGGAGGAGATGTAGCCATCCAAGCCCACCAGCCTGCTGCACCCTGAAAATAACTGTTGGCACCAGGGTGGGTTGGGTAGAGGAGGCACGACACCCTGCTGAAGCTCGTGTCCCGGCCATGCCAAGCCTTTACCAAGGCTCAGATGTGGGAGCAGCTTCACCCCGCTGCTAAAAACGACAGCTGACCAGCTCCATGGTGTCTTCCAGTACCCGCTCACAGGTGCACTCCCTGCCTCAGTTTCCCCAGTTGTCAAAATTGTGCTCCCCCCAAGGCCTGGCAAGAGCCAGTCTGGGCTATTTTATGTCTTCGGGCTACTCCAACTGTGACCAGCCCGGTGTAGCCAGCCCCACAGCGACCTCTGCCAGGCAGGACGGGAAGTCAGCAGGCAGGAAGGGGTGTCCCTGCCTGCCCCCTCACTCTCCTCTCCTGCCTGGATGGCCACAGGGAGCAGGGAGCTGAGCTAGGCTGGGGCCAAGGAGCACCCCTACCAGGCACCCAACGGTGCTTGAAGTTCTCCAGCTTCTGCTAAAGAAGATGGAGTCACTGCCAAGGGGGTCACTTTGTCCCTTGTCCCCAAGCCGTCAGCACAGCAAGCATCTACCCGCATCCCTGCCTGCCTGCCTCCCTGCCTGCAGTTCTCGCAGGGCGACATTGCCATCTGCTGCCTGCTGCTTGGCAGGACACGGCAGCCTGCCTCTGCCACCCAGGCCTGGCCCTCCTCCATAGAATCATAGAATGGTTCAGGTTGGAAGGGACCTTAAAGATCATCTAGTACCAACCGCCTGCCATGGGCAGGGACACCTCCCACTAGACCAGGCTGCTCAAAGCCCCATCCAGCCTGGCCTTGAACACCTCCAGGGATGGGGCAGCCACAGCTTCCCTGGGCAACCTGTTCCAGTGCCTCACCACGCTCACAGGAAAGAATTTCTTCCAGATATCCAATCTAAATCTCCCCTCTTTCAGTTTGAAACCGCTACCCCTCGTCCTATCATTACACTCCCTGATAAAGAGTCCCTCCCCATCTCTCCTATAGGTCCCCTTTAGCTACTGGAAGGCTGCTACCCAGCTTGCAGGGGACTGTCCCTGTGGGGACCCTCCAGCACGCATGCCACCATCTCCACACAGAGCCACCTTTTGCAGATGCCCCAAGGCAGTCACGCTTCAGTCCCACCAAGCACCTCCAGGTCTACCCTACTCAAGGGCTGTGTACATGGCTAATACGCTCGTTTGCAGCTAATGAACATGCAACCGCCCAGCAGCATGGGGCCAGCAGAAGTGTCCCAAACCAGGGCTGTGTCCCCTGCCGGCAGCTGGGCTTTGCGAGCACCAGCCTCACTGTTCTGAACTGCCATGGAGCAAGACCCTGGCAGCAAGCACTGCCCTTGGCTCTGCTGGTGACTCACCTGCTGAATGGGAACACACACCTCCAGCCCCCTCTGCCTTGGGTTCATCAGCTGGAAACACAAAGGTGTTATTCTTTTTAATAGCCATACCAAGAGACATTCACTGATTTTACACTTTAATTGTTTCTACAGCTTAAGATGGAAGATGCCATCAAAAGGAGGAGAACAGTGGTAATTATCTGCAGTTCAGAAGTTTATCCTTTAGAAAAGGAATTGGGTTTCCAGCTATACTTGTTAAATACTTCTCAGCTGATCTTTTCTAAGGGGCTGTGCAGTTTAAAATTGAGATTACCCACCTGAGGCAGGAGATTTCCAGGAGCAGGCCTGGGTTTATAGGTCACTGCCACCTCCACTTTAGGGCTGCAGTGAGTTATCACAAGAGATCGTTAACGTTCACAGTCCAGGATGCTGAGATTAACTCAGGTGTCTGAGCTCACGTCGCTGTCGGATCCTAAAGGGTGCAAAAAGGCACAGCCAAAACCAGCACAGCATCACCAATCTAACTGCAACCCAGGAGACTTGAGGGAAGCCGAGAGCTGGTGTCCTTTGTCCCCATCTAGGCACACGCTGACTGCTGGACAGGCCACTTGGCCACACGCCCTGGTGCTCATGTGCACATAGCCATGGGAGAGAGTGTGAATTACCAAAGTCAGACTTGTCTGAGAGTAAAATCACCTTCCCCTCCTGTCAGGTTTGGCACTGAGATTTGCTGTGCCATTGCTAAATGCTGCAGTATTATTTCCTACATTTGCCACCCACATAGCCTCAGATACACAGTCTACCCAATAGCTGCCCCTGGATCCCAGTCTTCCCAGTTGCTTGCACCTGGAGGTGCCACAGACCCGGTACAGTTGTGGCACAGACCCCTAGGAGCTGGCCTTGGGCATCCCCAAAAAGCAGGAACATCAATGCCAAAAGAGCTCCGGAGATCTGCTTCAGCTGCCTCATCTTGATGGTCCATGGGGCTGGGAGTCTCCTGAAACAGCCCCAGGGTGTCCCCTCCTCTGGGGCTGTAATTTGGGTTCCTGTCTGCCTTTATGCCTCTGAGAGCTCCTGCAATGGGCCCAGGAGGAGTGGGGACAGGGTATTATTTGGGCTCCCCACCACAATTGCTCCTCCACGGGTGTGCAACACAGCGTTTATCCCATCACTGGTAACCAGGGAAAAATACGGGGCAGATCTCAGATCACTCCAGGGACTACAAGGAAAAAGGGAGGACTTCACAAAGAAAAACTAAAAAAAAAAAAAAAAAAGCACTTACATGCATGCTGTAGATTTTGTGGCAAGTTTTTCTTAAATCGCCATTTTCTCACCCAGGTTGTGTGACTTCATGCTTTCCTAGTATATGGCATCCTACAAGGCTTTTTCTTGACTGCATCTTCAGCACAGAGCTTTGCTGCAGTGAGAAACCAGCCCAAGAGACCACGTTACTCACCAATCTGAGTAGAGAGGACAGTTTGTTATATTTTTCCTTGACAACATTTATCCCCTATCTCAAGAGCCTGAAGGGGAGAGCAGTATTTATCAAAATTACCTTTTTTCTTCTGCAGTATTTCTTTTTTTTTCCAGGCTGGCCGTAGCAGCACGCCTGCCCTGGGTGGAGAAAGAGCTGTGCATGGGGAAGGACACCCCCTAGACACCCCAAAACACCCAGCATGGCTGGAGGGGGACCAGCAGTACCAGGGTCACCATGGGACCAACGCCACCCTAGCACTAGTTTTGGCGACCTGTGTTAGAGATGGAGCTCCAGCCCTGGTCCCTGCTCTCTCTGTAGCTTGTGAACAGGCCTCAGCTGGCCCCAGTGATGATGCTCCTCTCACCATAATGAGATGAACCTGCCTCCAACCTCTGCAGATCTCTTCCCATGACTTTCTTTTGCCCTCTGGTTTTTAAACCACCCCCAGCTTGTGTTCAGTGACAGCTTCCCTACGGGTTCAAGTCCCACCTAACCCAAGCTAAACCCCTCTGCTTCACAGAGATGTTGCCAAGACCCAGTGAATGCTTTTTGCTGGTATGGTGTGGTTTGCTCCAGCGCAACAGCCAGGCTACATGGGAAGGAGCATGGGAATAAAACCATTGGGAGGAGGATTTCAGACTACCGGGAGCAGGGATGCTAACGTATGGAGAATACTGTTTGGGAAGCCAGTTCGTTTATATCACATCCCCCCAATAAATAATGGTTTCAGCCCCTAGGAGAGCAACAGTGCCCTGCTGAAGCAGCCTGCTCACAGGTGCTCACGTACACCGTCACTCAGCAGCAACCTCGTGGCCCAGTTGGCTCTGACTCCAGAGAGAAATGGGTTTGCATGTCTCTGGTTTCCTGGGGGCACCACAACATTAATTCCTTTGAGTTATTGGATCTAGAGTAGTCTCCAAGACACATGCTCTTGTTTATTGCACGCAAGTTGTCCAAGAGAGGAAAAACAAAGTAATGAGCATGCGGGGAGCAGGCAGTGGGATGGCGATGGCTGTGTCACGCACCCACCTGGTGAGGGGTACTGTGCTCTGGGCCATCTTCAAGATGCTCCAAGTGCAGCCTGGGGTAACTACCCCTGCCCACGTGCTCCCGCAGCTCCTGAAAGTAGGATCATATTCCCATATCAGCAGTGATTATTTGCATGTGCAAAGCTCTGATCAGCAGTGCAGGACTGAAGGCTGCTCTATAGTATTTTTGCTGACATACCACCTGTTGCCAGGACGTTTGGGGGTTTCATATCTTTTTCTCATTGCCAAGACCATCTTCCCTTTACGGCTGTCTTCGGGATTCAAAGGAATGATCCTGCACATAGTAAAAAAGAAAATCAGCTGCAAAAAATACAGTAGCCGTGACACACAACATGGGCCTGGGGGCAAGTGGCAGTCTCATGATGCAAGATGGGGACACAAGCTTGAACTGGTCTCTTCTTCCCCCCACTTCTCCCTTCCCTACTTTGCAAATCTGCTGCCCCTTGGCTATGCTGATGCCGGGGGCTGTTCCCTCTCCGGGTGCAAGCAGAAAAGTGCATCTGCTTCCACTAATCCCAAATAAACCAACTGTAGACAGAGTCCTTGTGCTGAGATTGCCTACGAAGTGAGTCAGTTCAAAACAAGGGGGAAAGTTTGATTCTGATGCCAGAGAGGAGACAGAAATCCCCGCTGTGAGGAAGGGAAAGCTGAGTAGCGTGTAGGAGACAGGCAGTAAGAGAAGCAGGGAGGAAATATCCCTGCGGGAAAGCTCCCACACCGGGGAGGGACAGAAACACATGCACTGGACTTGCGGGGAGGGAGAACCCGCTCGCACAATGGCCAAGGAACAATCAGATGGTGAGAAACATATCTTGAAGGGGGAGAAAAGCGGGGATTTAGTGTAACGCATCGGAGATGAACTGAAGTCACAGCATGAAGTCCTGGGAGGCAGGCAGGGAAAAAGCACCCAGTGAGCTCTACTGGTGTTGGGGTTCTCTCCAGCAGAAGTGGAAATAGCATCTAAAAGCCAGGAGCAGGCAAAAGCCTCCTGGTAGGTGCAGTGGGAGGCACGACTCAAATGGGCGGCTGGTGCTCTCCATCGCCGGTGGGGAGGAGGAGAGGGGAAGGGCTCCGGCAGGCAGGGCAGCCCTGCTGCATTTCCCAGGCTGCTCTCAGGGATGCAGGCAGCAAGGTTGGGGTGAGGAAAGAGGCCCCACCTCCAGAGGCTGGACACAAAAGGGTGAGCAAGACATCGGCATACTTGCACGGGATGCTCTGCACCAGCCTCCCTCATCTCCCATGCATGCACCTGGGGTGTGCTTCTGCCCACCCATGCTCACCCAAGGTAAGGCTCTGCCAGTTGTAGCTGGGGGGAGGTGGGCGGGGGGGGGCAGGCAGGCAGGCACGCCTCAGGGTGATGGGAAGCAACATGGGTGGGGGACACCAGAGAGGGCACGGTCAAAAGGCCACTGGGGTCTGTCTCCTCCTGCAATGAGACCTCCACAGGCCCCCAGCATCACCTTGCAGAGTGAGAGTGGGTTATTGTCTTCGGAAAGCTGCTTTGGGGAAACAGGATCACCACCACGGTGTGAGTGAGTGGCTTTTCTGCAGGTGCTCTCCCACCCCTCTGCAGCAGTGGGGAGAGAGAGAGTGGGGACAGTACACCACTGTCCGTAGCTTTACCCTTGGGAAGCAAGGAAATAGATAAAAGCAGTGTTTGCGTTTCCCAGTGCTCGCAAGTGCTGTCTCTGTCAGCAGCAGGCATGCTCAGACTCAGCCAGATGGCTTCAAACTATCCAGCAGCTTCTGAACTAGGTTGATGGCGGATACTGGTAAATCAGCATCCACAGAGGAATTCAGCATCCAAAGAGGAATTCAGCATCCAAAGAATAATTCATTGCACCTCTTGTCAGTGAGAGGAATGGGGTTTCTCCCTTTCTCTGTTGGGGTTTGTAATCGGTTTTGCCTTCCTGAGAAGCAATTGCTCAGATGCCCTCTTCCCCACGTCTCCCAGCCTTGGGGAGCAGATACACATTGTTCTTCAGACTCCTCACGCAGCATGAGCTCCTTGGGCCATTTTACACGTGGCCATGAGAGCGGGGCAGAGCCCGCTGACCTGCTTGCAAAATTGCAAAGAGCACTGGTGAAAATAAAACTGTCACGGGCCAAACCTCCTCTCCTTGGCACTGCACGTCCCACAAACAGCAAATACACGGTTGCTGCCTGCATCTGGCTCAGGGTCTGATTTTAATTCTCTTTAAACGTTCTGCATAAAGGAGGGGAGTAGAAATGTGGTTGCACTGCTGCTGCCGTGCCTAGGGGCAGGAGGCAGCTGGGCTTGCTCACATCGCTGCCAGCAGCACGCTGCCAGGGTCTGCTGAGCCAGCACTGTGCGCTGCCGGGCAGCTTCTCCACCTTCACCATCACATCTCCAAGATGTCGTCCTTGGTTCCTCACCCTCTTGCTATTTTTCTTTCTCTGGAAATGCTCTCTGTGGCCAGGTGACCTTTATTAAGATCAAATTTTTTTTTATGCTGCATGATTCTGCATTAACGTGGAGCTCTTTTCTGTGCCGGGCCCTCCAGGAATGGAAGAAGCAGCTACTGCTCGCCTGGCATTGTAACATGTCAGCTCCTTAGCCGACAAGAGAAACAGCCACTGGATCTGAAACCTAGCACAGCATCAGGGCCTCAGTAATTAATAACGTCTGCATTTTGTTTCCTGGTGGTTCTGTATTTAAAAAAGCAGCAAAATAGTTAATAAAGTGCAGAAAATAAAAATTCATACTTTCAAATCAGCAGAAGAAGGAAAAAGGACATCAGATCTAAGCATAAACCAATGTGACCAGAGACAAAATCAGCTATATTAAGAAGCAGCTGCCTGGTTGCTTTCTGCTCCTCACGCCTATCGTCCCCTCCTGCTCCAAAATCCAGGTCCCCTACAGCAACGGTCCCGGGGGTGGAGGAGCCTTAGAGGTGTCCATGCCTGACGCAGGCAGGAACATGGCAAGCCCAAAGTGCCCCGAATTCCTGGTCCATGGCAGTCCGGAGGAGAGGAAGGGGGTCCATTGTGCACTGCCTGGAGAGGAGGGTGACAGCAATGTCATGAGGAAGAAACCAAGGAGAGCAACCAGAGCAGTTCAGGGAATGGGCCAAGGGAGAATGTGCCTAGGGACCCGCTGTCTCAGGAAGGTAAGGTCTTCTACAAAACCTTCACCCTCATCAACACCAATGGTGTGGCCGGGTGGGTGGCGAGCCCAGCCACAGAGAACCCCTGTGCCAGCACCACACATCCCAGATGGATGGCGGGGCCACCGTGCCCTCTGGCACTGAAGACACCACAGTGACGCTGGGCAGCAACTCTGGGGAGGCGTCCAGAGATGGCTACTCCAGCCATATCACACATCGAGCATCAGCTCTCACCAGCGCAGAGGCCATCGAGCCATGGGGTCCACAGGGGTCCACCCTGAAGGAATGTCCCTACAAGTTCCCGCAGTGCGGGCAGCCTTTCAAGAAGTTCAGCAACCTGTCCAGCCACCAGGAGATGCACAGCAGGGCCAAGCCGTATGCCCACGAGCTCTGCGGCAAAGCCTACTCGCACCAGGACACGCTGCAGCAGCACTGCCGCTTGCACACGGGCAAGCAGCCCTATGAGTGCTTCGACTGCAGCATGACCTTCGTCTAATCCTCCCACCTTGCCCACCACCACACACACACCAGCAAGTGACTGCTCACCTGTCCCCACTGCGCCTCTGCCTTCGCCCACGTGGCTGCCATCAGGCGGCACCAGCAGCTCCATCGCAGCCCCCTGCACCAGTGCAGCACCCCACCAACCCCAACAGCCCCTCTGCAGGGACCATTATATCAGAGAATGGTTTAGGTTGGAAGGGACCTTAAAGATCATCTAGTACCAACCCCACTGCCATGGGCAGGGACACCTCCCATTGGACCAGTTTGCTTAAAGTCCCATCCAGCCTGGCCTTGAACACCTCCAGGGATGGGGCAGCCACAACTTCCCTGGGCAACCTGTTCCAGTGCCTCACCACCCTCACAGGAAAGAATGTCTTCCTGACATCTAATCTAAATCTTCCCTCCTTCAGTTTAAAACTGTTACCCCTCATCCTATTGCTACACTCATAGATTAGAGTCCCTCCCCAGCTTTCCTGTAGCCCCCTTTAGCTATTGGAAAGGTCTATAAGGTCTCCCCGGAGCCTTCTCTTCTCCAGGCTGAACAACCCCAACTCTCTCAGCCTGTCCTCATAGCAGAAGTGCTCCAGCCCTCGGATCATCTTTGTGGCCCCCTTCTGGACTTGATCCAACAGGTCCATGTCCTTCTTGTGCTGAGGACTCCAGAGCTGGATGCAGTACTCCAGGTGGGGTCTCACCAGAGCAGAGTAGAGGGGCAGAATCCCCTCCCTCGACCTATTGGCCATACTTCTTTTCATGCAGCCCAGGATGCGGTTGCCTTTCTGGGCCGTGAGCACACGTTGCTGGCTCACGTTGAGCCCGTCCACTAACATCCCTAAGTCCTTCTCCTCAGGGCTGCTCCCAACCCATTCTCCACCCCTATCTCCTGGCACGGTGCGGAGGAGCCCTAACATCCCCAACATGGCCAGGGGAAAACCACATCTGGGGCTGCAAGTGTCCTTGCACCCCAGGCAGCCCCCAGCACATAGCTAGCAGGCAAGGAGAAGGCAGTTGGCGAAAAGCAGGTTGTCCAAGCAGAGGGGAGAGAGTCACTCAGTCACTCATGTATTACTTATTTCTGAGTGCTCTCCCTCCAGGAAAAGAGGATCCTAGCTTGGCCGGCATGGGATCCATCCCTGTGCCCCTGGCAAGGCTGAACACCCTGCCCTAGCTGTGCAAAGGTGCTGCACGTGTTTCATGGGACGGTGAAAACCCCCGTGGCTTAAGCAAATACACGCTGGGTTTAAATTTCACATGGAAATGGGGCAAGGAAAACCAAACCGAAACCCAAACCCTCCTGTGCTGCCAATGAGATGTGTGTGGAAAACACAGCACTTTCCCTTTCAAGCAGAATACGCTGGATATGGCAATTACAAGCAAAATTTGCACCCTTCGCTCTCCTCCCAGGAGAGACCTTTTTCGAAGCAGGAGTGCACTGAGTGCTTCTACAGCAATAAGCTGCTTTCTGAGACCAAGAAAGGACTAGACAGTCGGTAAAAATGGCTTTTCTCAGGTACCTGATAGCTGAGGCAATTAAAAGAAAATTAAACTGACATTTCTAACTCAGTGTAAGAGAGATGTGCAGTGGTGAAATAATTAAAAGTTACTGCTGGGAACATCCTGTTCTCATCCGTCTCTTGCAAAGAACAAAAGGGCAAGAAGCATTTTTGGCATTTTTTTCCCCCCTTTCTTTCTTGATAATTAATTGCTAGTTATTGTTGCATTCCCAAATGCTAGAACCCAAGGGTTTTCCAAATGACGACAGAGATGTTTAGTGGTCGGTACCTGGTTCATCCAGCCTCACTTGGTGGCAAACAACATCGTGCCAGGCAGATCCCCCTGCTCAAGTTATTCACACGAAGGGCTCAGAGCTTCGTTTTCTGGTTTACAGCACTTGCCTGAAAGGTCTTTCCAGTAACTACGTGGGAGCGGCTCCATGATGAAGCTGCAGTCCCATCCCCTGCTGTCTCTTACTGTCCAGCATCATTTGCTTCCCCACCAGTTACACTAGTGCACCAGCTGCATCTGAGCCTCTCAGGCAGGGGAAGTGGTTCTTTGGATGGGAGCCCACCTTCGAGCATCCTCACACAGCCAGGGCTTACGCTGCTGGCTCCTCCCAAGAGCTTGGCTGGCCACCTCTGGAAAGGGACTTCCCAGCTGCTGTTTACAACTCCACGAACACAGTGCTTGGGAAGGAAGATTCACCCCTGCGACAGATGCACTTGACCCCTTAACCAAAATAGAAGTAGTTTGGTACAGGCTCCAAAGGAGGTAAAGGCCTGAGCTGTAGTTGGGCCAAGAACTCCTCTAGTTTCAATCTGTTCTCCGAAAACCCACAAAGGAGTAGAGTGATGCAGCGAGCATTGATGCACATGAGCTTGGAACACCGATCATGCGTTTAACGCATGAACAGCGGGTGGCTTTTCCAGGACTCACTTAACAAGGAACAGAGAAAGTTGTGGGTACAAGGAGTCTCATGCATACCTTTCCCATTGCATGTAATTGCACTACGAGCCAACCACTGTATTCTATAAACATGACAGCCTAAGTGAGCCTTCTCTGAGCTCTCCCTGCTAGGCAGGGTGGCTGCATGGCAGTCATCTCCCCTTGAGCTGGGACCCCTCTCAAGGTTGCTCCTCAAGACAGAGAGATCTTTTACCAATGGCAGATCTTTGGTAAGTGACTGATAGCATGCTGAATTAACATTACTAATGCATGTAGTTACTCCGTATTAATTACTATAAACTTTGCACATATAATTTTTTAGACATAAACTGTTGACCAAGTCTGGGACAAAGACTGGATCCAGCCACACCTAGACTCCTCTCTGAGGAGGAGTTCAGAAAGCAAAGGGGTCCACTTTGAGCCTCGTGACTCAACAGGATGGTCTTCCTGACCCTTTATTGAACTCTGTCAAATTATTATTTCTACCTCAATAAAACATATTGCTACTTCCCTCTTTTAAGTGAGGTGCATTCCACTCATCTGCGACAACTCCCCACCTGAGTTTCCCATGGGACCAGACGTGGGCCTGGAAGATGAGGAACGGACAGAGGACACAGCAGATGTGCCTTGCTGACCTCTTCATTGCAGCAAGGGCCCTGGCACGTGTGAGAAAATAGAAAGCCCCTTCCACCTTTCTCATTAGCTAAAAGAGTGATATTTATTATGTGCCTGCTCACCAGATGCCAGCACAGTCGGGATCTGAGTCCCAGAATGCTCTTAACATGAACCTAACATTTCTTGACACGACCCTAAATCATCCTTGCCCTCATCATTACCTCCAGGAGCCACGCCTGGCTTATGCTTCAGCCCATCACCCAAGTGCATTGCTGTCTCTGGCCCTTCCTTCCACCCCTCCTGCTATGCCAGCCCAACGCCAGGTTCATTTGCAGGAGACAACAGTATGGGAAAACTTCTGATGTTTACAGAGTCAGAGTATCCACAGATTTTAGTCTCTCTCAAGCAGAGCGAGGCTGAGTATACTCTGGGCTGGCTTTTAGCACTGACCTTCTGGAAGGGAGAACAGGGCTTTCCGTGGTTTTAGGACAAGCATCCCCTTTGCCCACAACATGAGCAGGTCAGGGATGAAGCCCAGAACCATAGCAGGTGTGTGCTGGTCCAGAGTCCATATTGCTCTGCTTCATCCTGTCCAACCTCCCGCATGTAAGCTCTTCCAGGGAGGGTTTGGGGGCCAGTCTGGAAGAATATGGGAAGTGCATGCTAGGCTGACTCCATCATTTCCACTGCTAGGGCTGGTGGTCACGTTTTATAGGTCTGCACCAAGTCAGATAGCAAAATCTTTTTACAAGACAAGACAGAAAAGTCACTTAAAACTCTTCCTCAAAGGTGTTTCCTGATGAGAGAAGCAAAAAGGCAATTACAGCAAACTGAAATAAAAAGGAAGTCAGGTCAAAAGACAGGTGAGTGCACAATGCACTCAGCAAGGTTCTGCACTGGAAATTGCTAAAAGGCCCCTAAAATTGCTTCCCCCTTTTGAGAGTATGAGTAAAACAGATCAAGCTAGGACTTTCCGCACTCGGAGTTGGCTGTCTTCCGTCCCAATGGCAGCAAGAAATCACATCAATTTGAGGGAGCATATCCAGAAAGAGAGCTGTCCTTGTTTCCAGTTTGGAGAGGAGCAGAGATCTTTCACCTTGCCGCCTTACTGGGTCAGACATTTACAACATCGCTGCCAGCACTACCTCCCTGCGCTTTGGAAGGATGTCCCACATTGCTTGGGTGTTGCTCCCGGATTTCTTATTCTGCCCTTCACGGTGGTAAAAACCTGCTGAAAAGTCGAGCCCTGATCCCACACCACCTGGCCATGCACTGCTGTTGAAGGCATGTAAATATATCTGTAAGTGATGATACATGCAATGTGCTTATAATAAATGTGCTTGTATTGTAATAGTATTGCAGCTACCAAGGATGGGGAAGCCTAGCTTCGTTTTTCACTCTTGCAGTGATTACTCTTTGATCACTAAAAACTGGATGCTGTGTCATAGTATGCGAACAGAGAAGGAAATCATGTAGTTAAAATTGGGGATATTCTTTGTGTTTACATGAACTCCCCTGTCCTGGAGCTATTTCAAAGCTGCTGTTATTTTTCAAGTGAATACACTGGAAGTAAATACTCTCTACCTACTCATGTATGTTGTGAACAGTCTAAAAGAAAATCTCTTGTGCTTTTAGCTCACATGTGCTGCTGTGGTCTTGAGCAAATGCAGGTATTTGTACAGATGCATAACACATTTCAGTGTCTATCACTGTATGCAAGGATTGTGCAGCAGGACATGAGGTCTTGCAACTACTCACAGATGTCTGCCTGTTCCTCAACCCGAGCCTGCAGGTATCCCTAGGGGTGAGTTTTGGCATGTGAGGAGCAAAGGCTGGTGGGAGGCTTCTCAGTTGAGTGTGCAGGCAGCCTTGTCTCAGCAGGGGTTCCACCCGTAGAACCACACGGACCACAGTCCAAACAAGGACCTCAGCCTTCTCCACATACTGCACTTCTGTCCTGCTCGCACGCTGTAACAGGGAGCTGACATGCAGGTGAAGACGGGACCAGGTAACCATCTCTCTGTACCCAGGAAACGCAGCCCCCAACCTCCCAGCTCTCTGGGAAGGAAGCATCTCCCAAAGCACACTGCACCAGCTGAAAAACATCCCCAGTCTGCTGGATTTGGCGCCAGCAGCCGAGGCAGCGTGGTGTTAGTGTCCAGATTTTCCCACAGCGCTCCAAGCCAGCTGTGCTTTCTGGCAAGGTCAGCTTTCGTCCAGCAGATGTAACACTGCGCCAGCAGAAATACTTCCACGGGGTTGCACTGAACCACGTTAGAGCACAGGCTCTTCTCAATGCAAACGTCAACGCTTTCTTTTTTTCAGGCTCCTGGGGCAAACCATTTTGCACAGTCAGCAGACAGACTTCTACAAGTGAGTTCATCTTCTTTTTAAACAAGTAAGGTATAAATATGAAATCTAGCTAACAGCTGGTCCAAGAGTTCTTTAAATGCAAGCGATAAGACATACATACTAGCAAACTTCCTAAAAGGTCTCACAAGGAAGGTCAGTTAGATCACACTATAATCTTGGTGTCTAGAATATTGTATACTGTATCATACCTTCTCCCAGTTCCCTGAAAATAAGTCATCCATCACTCACATCACTTACCAAGCAAAATTCTTCAGACCAAATCTTTTAACAACTGATGACACCTCAGGTTTTAGTAACTCCTCTTTCTAAATTGCTGTCAATCCACCAGGTAATCCAAAAGAACCCACTGAAGTCACGAAACCACCCCTGCCGACACCGCCAGTGGTATTTTCAGGAGCAGCAACAATGGTTAAAGTATCGGGGAAGAAAATTAGCACAACCCCTTTCAAGCAGGAAAACGGAGGCTGGGCAAGCAGGCCAGCAAAACATGCGGATTCTTGGGGTAAAACCTACCACACTCAAAGAACACCCTTGCATTGAGGAAGATGTTTCTTTTTAAGACGTGCCAGGCAGTTATCGGGAATAGCTGCTAAATGGCAAGCTGGTGGCAAGCTTCCTCCTAGGCTACCTTTCTGTCACCTGTGCGTGGCTATGAGCCCAGGAACCTATTCCTTAAGAGTCCCTTGCAGCCAACAAGATGTGTGCTGCTAGCTTGTACAGAAACAGACCCGCTCAGAACAAACCACCACTCCTGCTTTGAGATTTGAAGCACGTAAGCAACAATTAAGATAAAACCCTTAATGAGAAAAGGAGTTGATAGCTCTGATGCTTTCTTCTAGCAGATAAACAAGAGGAAAGCCATTACATGAACTGCTCAAGCACATTCATTTGAGCATATCCTCCTCTGGAAAACACACATTCTCACGTAGCAGGGAGGAGCTCAGCAGCACAGTCACACGATAGTGAATTTACAGGAGGGTTGTGCTCTGGTGCAGAGACTTTTATTACCTGCTTCAAGGGCTAGCTCCCATTCAGCGGTTGCTCTTTTAAGATGACACCAGCCTTGCACAGGCCCACAATTTTTTAACTTCTCAAAGCATCAGACACAGCTGGGATCACCAAAATAAAAACATCGTTTTCCTTTCTACTTCCAGTATATTATCCTAGTGAAATGCTATTCATCTGTTGATGAGATCTCAGCCCCTGTTTGTTTTCAGTCTGGAAGTAGGAAAACCACAGTGGGGCTCCTTAAGCCAACAGAAACTTTACAAGATCAGAGGCAGGTCATCACATGATGAAGCTCATCACTTTAAATAAAAACTGCCTGCTCCAGAGATTTCAATGTCTTTTGGTCAGATTAATTGACAAATGATGGACTGCTTAGTGCTCCCTGTTTACATCAAAGACTCCTGCTTCAGGCAGGAGGAAGACACACAGTGTAAGAGGAGAAGGATGGTATGCAGAGGAGCAGAAAGACTGTACAGTAGCAGCTTTTCTTTTGCGCAAGGTGCTGTATCTACACTCCACAAGCACAGGCGTATTTACCATGCAACACCTGTGTTAACAAAGTAAGAAAACAGTAGCGTAGCTGCCAAGGACTGGCCAGTGAGGGCCAGTGACTGCCAAGAGACTACCACGTCAGTGAGGGCCAGGAGTCTCCAGTGCTGGAGCTATTCTAACTTCTTAGTCTTGAGACAATTTTCCTGTGATGGAAATGAGTTGGGCAGAAGTGATATAGTGAGGGGACAGGAACATTGTCAAAGAGCAAAGCGTATTTCTGCATTCCACTGTTCACAATCACTGTCCAGCGATCAAAAGTACTCACACAATCGCGATCCCCTGCCTAGGTCAGAGCTCCAGCTCCACGTGCTTCCTGTAATGCCCTGGCATTGAGGGCCCGTGAGCGAGTCCTCTGCACAGCACAGCATCAGAGGGAACGGGTTCTTCCATGGCCTTTGCAGACATAAATGAGCTAACAGATACACCAGCTACTCTGAACAGAGAAAAATTACTTCTGAAACCACACACTTCAAAACCTCTCTAATGAAGCAATGCTTTAGAGCAGGTGTGTTTGCTCACTAGCTAGATATCGTGACTGGCTATGTCTGTCGTAGGCTGTCAGCAACTCAGACTGACACTGTGAGGGGCCTGGGAGAGACTTCCAAACCTTTTAATACAGCTAAGGATGTAAAGTGCAGAAGTGACAGTCTCTGGCTTAAATTAAGCTCTAAGGGATTTCCTGTAACTTGCACAGGAGTTAGTGGAAGTTTCTTTGAAGAGCGTTCAACACGCTTTTCCCAGAAATCATCACACATTTTAATTACTCCTTTCACACATCCAAGCACTTTATATGCAAGTCAACCTTCCAGGCAAGTATCATTTTAATAACCCTTTAGTTAAGCCTAGGAGTTTTAATTTCACCAACCATTTACTCTTCCCATTAAACAGACCTTTGTTCAAAACAGTTTCACCATTATGCTCTTACAAGTACAAATTCTACCAATTGCGAACACCAAAAAGCAGACTAACTAGATGTTCCCAATTACCTCAACTGTCTAAGCAGAACAGTCACACAACATAAAGGTGTACATAGTGGTGCAGTTTAATTGGATATTAAAACCCCCTATGGCAGGAGCACTGCACACCCGAGGGAGAAGCCGAATGCAGAAAAGGGGAGACTCTAGCTGACAACTTCAAAACGGGTTTGGAAGATGAGGGTGGAAGCTTCATGCATGATAGCTTCTGGAACGGCTTTGTCACCTTGCTATCTGCCCTCTCTCTAGGTCATTTCAAACTGTGTTGAACAGCACGGTCCCTGCATGACCTCCCTCTGCAGATCACTTATCCATGGTCCCCTTTCAGAGAGGATTTTTATCACGCGAAGATCTTTCCTCTTACAGAGGCTAAGCAGCCGTCAGGTAAGACCGACGCTTTGCTAAGGGGCCACACCAAAGGCCCTTCAGAAACCTAAAACCATACTGGAACTACCTGCAGAGGGGAATTTGGAGAAGTCTCACTCACAGCTGTAGCGCAGGGTCCAGAGCCATCCCAGCAGAGATAATCTGCGTAACAAAAAGTACGTAATTTCAGAGACAACATGACACATGCCTAAGAAGTGGGATGCAGATCCCTAATATGAAGACTTCTTTGAGGAATGAAACTAAAACAACCCATTAGTGAGGTTGGGAGAATTAGTCTCCCATTCACAATCAAACTGAAGTGTTGCCGAGGACAGTGGTTCAGCTTGACCTGAGCTGAGGACCTCACATGGAACACTACAGAACCCACAACTGTAAAACACCTGCTCAGCTGTTGCATGGGTGGAAGGTGCTGAGCAGCTGTCACCCATAAACAGCATCACATTTAGCCCAAGTTCTGAGACACGGAGCTTGGACTTTGTAACTGCACAGAAATCCAGGGGAATGCAACAGTCATTTTCTAGTCTATGAAATACGCAAACAAACAGCACAATCTGTGCCTTACATTAAATAGCCTGGTAGCAAACGCAAAGGTACGTTATCCTGAAGCTTTACTTTCACTCTGCTGCACAACTTCCTGCTGAAAAGGCGGAATGCATTAGAAAGAAATGAGTGAAATTATGGCAGCTGTCAGGGGAAAAGAAGCAAAGCTTTCTGACAAGGAAGGAAATCAGGGCTGCAACTTAAGGACAAACTGAATGCTTCTACCACAGTGGTTAACACTAGATTAAGTGTCATTATTAAGTTTCAAAGTTAAAAACCCCACTGCCGCAACTGAGGCAATACATACTTCTTTGGAAGTTACAGCCTTCGGGTATTTGGCAGCAGCTGCCTGAGTCTGCAGGGCTCATTTCTAGGGAAATTTTTCTTCACTAAACATTTGAATCTAAATCAAATCAAAGAGTCTAGCAGACACTTTGGGTAGTACTCAGACACGCCACTGAACACAAGACACGGTTTTGTTATGAGAAGCTTCCTTATCGCAGAATCGCAGAACTGTAGGGGTTGGAAGGGACCTTCGGAGATCCAGGAAACCCCCTGCCAAAGCAGAGTCACCTAGAGCAGGCTGGACAGGAACGCATCCGGGCGGGTTCTGAATATCTCCCTCAAGGTAAAGAAGTTTTTCCTCATGTTGAGATGGAATTTCCTGTGTTCCAGCTCATGTCCGTTGCCCCTTGTGCTGTCACCAGGCACCGCTAAGAAGAGTCTGACACCATCCTCTTGACACCCACCCTTTAGATATTTATAAGCATCAAGGAGATCCCCTCTCAGTCTTCTCTTCTCCAGGCTAAACAGACCCAGGTGTCTCAGCCCTTCCTCATAAGAGGTGCTCCATTCCCTTGATCATCCTTATAGCCCTCCACTGGACTCTCTAGTAGTTATGTGTGAAAACGTTTAAATGAAGACGACTCCTATGCAGTGAATAGCAAAGGTGGCTTAAATTTGGCCTTTCTCCTGCTTTTTGAATTTTGTGTTCTTAAACATTTGCTACTGCAACACTCGGTTGGACAGATTTAGAGTACACAGTTCCATCAGAGACACAAATGTACCCAAATCCCTCACCCCAGGAACATGCACCATCATAGTGAAAATAAAACTCTCTTTCCATTATTAACAGACATTCAACTAATCACAGAAAAGGGATTGGTATTCCCTTGGACAGAAACATTTATGAAATACAGATGGTTAACTGTTGAGTTTACCAAGGAACTGGTTTGTGGTTGTTTTGTTTTTTTTTTTAAATAACCAACATGATACTTCCTCTCCAAATAAAAAAAGTACTGGAAAGAAAAACTCAGCAGAATGCAAGGAGGGAAGGGATAGTGGGAAACTCCGGACTGTTCTGACTTAGCAAAGACCTGCAACAACAGATCTCCAAACCCAGTGCCAAAGACCCATCACACTCCAGAGGGCAGGGCCAATTTATCCAGTGACCAAGACTCCAGAGAGGTCTCACAGCCCATGCACCCTTGCAAAAAGCTCAAGCTGATGCATCATCAGTTCAGCAAACTGGGACAGTACTAGCACATGTGAGTGATTTCAGTCTTCACAAGTCTCACATTTCATTACTCCGTGGTAATTAGGTTATTTTTTCATACAAAGCCAGTTTAAAGCCAGTTAGTGCAATCTCTACCAGCAGAGGTTCCAGAGATTGCCGTGATGTAGTGTTCCCTATCAGCCACTGCTGGGAAATGGGTCTGGACTGGCCAGAGCGCATGCAGTTGAGTGCTTTCTCTAGCCCAACTGAGCAGGCCTCGTTCAGGTAAGATGCAACGCAAGGAGACCACAATTACAAGTGAGCTTAAGAATTAAGATTTGTCCAATTTGTGTGTGCGCTCATGTCTCCGTAGGGTACCTGACTCGGTGAAGGAATGACCACAGTAACTGCAAGAGTAGGGCTTCTCTCCCGTATGGATGCGGTGATGGCGCTGGAGTGATGCCAGCCGGGTGAACGTCCCTCCACACTCCTCACAATAGAAGGGGCGCTCCCCAGAGTGAGTCTGCTGGTGTCTTTTCAGCCTGAGCAGCTGGACGAATGCCATGCCACATTCCTGACACTTATAGGGCTTGTCTTGCCGGTGGATCACCTTGTGTTTGGAAAGCAGGTTAGGCTTATCAAAACCTTTGCCGCACGTTGGACAGGCATAAGGTTTACAGTCGTCTTCCTCAGACTTTTGGTTTTCAGCACAAGGCTGATCAGTGTACTCAACAGTGTGCTGGTCACGGTGCAGTATCGACCATGGGTTCCTAGCCATGCCATTTCCCAAGATCACCATGGAGCGCTCGATCTTGTGCACATTGCGTAGGTGCCTCCAGACATCAGCCGTGCGAATGAAACCCTTGTCACACTCTGGACATTTGTGCGGCCTGTCACTAGAATGAATGAGCTTGTGCATCCGCAAATTTGCCGCGCGGAAGAACTCTTTGGCACAGACAGGACATCGGTATGAGTTTTCCACAAGGTGAGTTCGCTTATGTTCCTGCAGCTCACTCATACCATGGAAAGAGGAACCACACTTCTTGCATCGATACGGCAAAGCTTCCTCAGAGACAGGCTCTGGCTCCTCATCAAACGCATCAGCAAGAACAGTATTTTCATTATCATCACGTAGTCGTCGCCGTGGTTTCTTGGACTGCTCAGAGGAACAGTGCTCTAAATCTTTATCTTGACACTGCAAGTCAAAGTTGGTACTGGAAGGAACAAATACCCCAGCTGTACTCTCACCTCGTTTCTGGTAGTAGGTCTCATAGGTTTCTTTGTCTTCACACCGCAACTCTGCGGGAAGCTCCTGCTTACCTGAAGGTCCAGCAGAGTTGCAACGAGGACTGCATGTCTGCGAGTAATTCGTGTCTACCTGCTTCTGGAGGCTAGCTGTGTGGCCCACCTTAGTGGTCTTTCTGGAATAATCTGAGTGCTTCTCACCTGTGTCACAAATGTTATTCTCAGAGTCCCAGTCCACATTCACATCCATCCTCTGAGGCGTGCGCTGCGTTCATCTGCAGCTCATCGATGATGTGTATACCAAGAGTTTCAGGTCTTTCATGGTGAGTCCATCTCATTTTCAGTTCTCTTTACCGTCCTCCCTAGAAAATAAAACATCAGTGATTTTTTTCTGATATTAACGTAAGACAAAATTATCACAGTGAAGATTTTTTCCTGATTAAAAGAATGGGACAGATTATTAGTTATGCAGTAGGAGAAACATAATCATCTACTATTATATATGTAGAAAATATACATTCAGCATACAAAATACAGACAGACTACATTTAATGAAGTCAAATCCTCTATCATAACTCAGCCTTCACTACAAATATAAATTGATAAATAAGTCCAATTTTAAATCCACCTAAAGACGAGATATCTTCAGAACTCTGGTGTGCAAACATTTTAGGCAAAGTCCTACACCATAGCTGCCACCACCACAGGTCTTTTTCCGAGGATTCACGTGTAATCCTTCTTTTGACCTTGCTAAATATGAACTAGGAGCACCAGTCACAAGGTGTTTTATTTCAGAAACTAGTTAGATAATGCAATGAGACCCAGAAACTGTGTCAGTCAAACAGCCAAACTCAGAAGTAACATACAGAAGGCGGGTCTGGAGAGCTCAGGAGTGCCTTTGGTCTCCCATCCTGACCAGCACTATTGTAACTGTCTTGAGGACATTTGGGGTCCCTGTGCCACTACCAGCTAACACCATGCAAAAAGGACACTCACAAGGAAAAACATACAAGAGCTGTCCAAAAAGCTTACCAATCGTCCTCCCAGGCTTCAAAGCACAGCTAGTAATCCTCCAGAGCTGGCCCACTGGAACAGCTTCAAATTCTCTGGGTAAACTCCCTTTGCAGACCAGCCTTGCTAGCACAAAATAGGAGCCATCATAATTGGTCAGAAATACTTGCCTGAGTCTCAGACTTTCTTGTGAAGAAGATGTTTTTGTTTATGCCACACCAAAGCGTGGATTCGCAAGAGGTTTTCAAGATTTGTCCCAGCAGCCTCTGTTGACAGCAGCTCCACAGGGAGCTTTCACTCACCTGGCTTAAACCTGCATTCACACTGAATTGCTACTCTAAGCTCAGAAATTGCATTTTCCCCATCCTGATGGATAGCTCGGCTCCTCCTCTGACCCCCACCTTCTCCTTCACACACGCTTTTCATATTCCCTTTACTCCCACTGTTTCTTCACTTCCTTTTAACTGCTTTGTCTGAGTAAGACTTCTCCAAATACAAGCATATAGCTATATAAAAACATATATATGTAAAAACGTACATATTTCTGTATTTCCACGCATACATAAAGCTTGTTGATTTAGTTTCAGTAGGTTTAAACAGTTATAAAGGCACTAGAGCAATGTGCATTAAGTGAAAGGTTTTATTCACATCTCAGCTTCATTTGAGACACAAGCTGCGCTTTCTTCTGCGGTGATCCAGAAAACAAGCCTGAATTAGTCGTCTTCATTACTCGTCTTCATTAGTCACTGCCTGCAACAGACTGGCTCAAGTCACCCCCAACTTCGGGCCGTTCCCATCAATTTAATAACATGTGCATGAGAACTGGAACTATTCCTCACCTCCTGGCAGGGGCTGCGCACCTCCAGCACCGCCCCGCCGGCTCAGGGAACTCACCTACTCCCTTTGTTGAAGAAAAAAAACTTTTCAAGGGAGGCTGGCACTGCTTGGCTTAAGAAAACTCCCCAACAAAGGCCCGTCCGGTTTCCACGGGGGGTGGGAATATATAAATCACAATGCGGGCTGAAAAATAATTTAAAAAAAAANGCCAGCAGCGGGGCGGGACGCGGGCAGCCCCTTCCCCTGCGCCAGCCCCCCTCTCCGGCGGCGCCGACCGGGAGTGGGTCCGACTGGGGGGTCGCTGGGACCCCCTCCTCCCCCCATCCGGGCTCCGGGAGGTGTGGAGGAACATCCAGGTGGGTCAAGCGTTGGATGAAAGCCAGCGGGTGCCCTTCATAGAATCACAGAACGGTTCGGGTTGGAAGGGACCTTAAAGATCATCTAGTTCCAAACCCCCCGCCATGGGCAGGGACACCTCCCACTAGACCAGGCTGCTCAAAGCCCCATCCAGCCTGGCCTTGAACACCTCCGGGGATGGGGCATCCACAGCTTCCTTGGGCAACCTGTTCCAGTGCCTCACCACCCTCACAGGAAAGAATGTCTTGCTAGTATCTAAATCTCCCCTCTTTCAGTTTAAAACTGTTGCCCCTCGTCCTATTGCCCCACTCCCCGAGAGTCCCTCCCCATCTCTCCTATAGGCCCCCTTTAGGTACTGGAAGGCCACTGTAAGGTCTCTCCGGAGCGTTCTCATCTCCAGGCTGAACCACCCCAACAGCAATTTGGAGCAGAAATTTCCACCATTTCTCTGCCACCATTTCTGGAAGACTTCCCATTCTCTCAAGGTTCTGCAGCGCTCCCTCCTTTTCATACTCCTTGTTAGCACGCTTCATTCCCACACATACATTTTTACCTTTCCATCACTCACGTAACTCTTCAGCGGGAGCCATCCCAAGTCCAGTCCCCGCTGGGAACCTCCCAACAGCTTCTGTTCCACTACAACCAGTGGTCCCTGACCCAGTCCCCTCAGCGCTCTGCATTTGTCCCCCTCTAAATCGTACTGACCCGTTCTGCCCTCCCTGCAGCCAAAACTACTCTCCCCATGTAATCTCGCCGAGATTGCTCCTGCTTTTAACGTTGCGGTTATGTTGCACGCTGGACCACTATCATCTTGCTGTCTTTTCTTAACAAAACCCCTACAGGTTTTGGAAATAGGCTTCTGCAATTAACAGCAAATACAGAACTGAAATTAAAAATGAACAAGAGCGTACACTGCCAGCATGCAAACAGGGTATATAAGAATGCCCCAAGTTCTACATTTTTGTGATCTCACAGATCTCTCTAAAAATAAACATGAAACCAGAAACTACTCAGCTGTGAGTTCAGAGTGAGGAAAAGAAACGTACCTACTCCTTCCACATGGAAAAGTGAGCTACTTTTGAGAGCGCAGTAAGCTGCAGTTCAGTTTCTTCAGATTAGGCAGTTAAAAAATAAATTAGCAGCATTCCTTTAATGACAGCCCTTGAATCCATGAGAAACCCACATGCTGCTTAGTGTGGTGAACCTTGCAGAGAAAGAACCATCATTCCAACTCTCACAAACTAGCAAAAAAACCTCAGGAGATTTTCATTATTTTTATTACCATTTTCCTGAACTTAAATTTCTTAGACATTCCTTACTGCAATGCAGTAGCTGGGCAGGGTAACGGCTTTCTTCCATCTAAATCCAAGACGCATGGAATCACGTACCCCTTCCACGTCCCTTATGGAAGGCAAGCACATGACCTCATTCATCAGTACTCATAAGGAAAATTCTAGTCATATATAATCACATACGGCACCAATATCTCCACAGCCAAGCACATTTGCATGGGGTGCGGATGATGATGATGCTGCCGTTTTTTTAAAAATCCAAATCATGGTTTATTACAACTAATGCATTAGAAGATGGGAGGATGTATGGAGAGAAGAGATGGATGAGTCGTTCTGGCCAAGTGGGCTGTGCAGACCAACAGCAGCACTTCTGGAAAACCAGCACCAGAGGGTGGTGATAATACAGACAAAGCCACCTTAACTTAGAGACCACGTGAGCACAAAAGCTCTTATTTAACATGTCAGTCTTACAAGCACAGATGCCCAGATGAGTCCAGCTAGTCCTGATCATATCCAACAACTGCGCATTTCTTTTGACTTCAACTCGATACAATGGCAGCATTCCAAGGAATGGCATAATGCTAGCAAACCATGGTGTTCCTCATAGGGATCATGGAGGAAATGATCAAAGCATCTCCAGATGCTCCAGGTCCTCCTCCTCAAAAGCATCAATAAGAATGATGTTTTCATCATCCTCACTTTCCCTTCTGAACGCTCTGAGGAACCTCAAGAGGAAAAGCATTCTTCACACTGAAGGTCAAAGTTGGTGGATTGGTTGAATTACACTTCTGGTACTAAGTTTCAAAGGTCTCCTTCACACTGCAGTTTTATATGGATTTCTTGCCGGACAAAGGTCTAGCAGGGGCCACCCAGGACTAGAAGGTGGTGAGCAATCTTCCTCCACCTCCAGCTGCAGGCTGGCTTTGCAGGCCACCCTTTCTGAGGTTTGTCTGGAATCACCTGAGTGTTCCTCACCTGCGCGACAACTGTCATCAACAGAAACCAAGTCCATCTCCATCCCATGGTATCATATAGTGCTTACTTGTTAGTAATTGTAAAGACAGGCAGTACAAATTCCTGTGATGTCTCACGATGGCCTTCTTCCACCTCAGCTTCCTTAGAAAAGAAACTAGAATTTCATTATCTGCCAGGCAAAGTTAGCATTTAAGACGTCAGTTAATTGAAAATACTTTAGCAGTAACAAATAATGCAGAACACTCCAAATAGTGTCTCATGGGTTAGATCAAGGACCCAGGGCAACTCTATTCAGTGCACCATGTCTTCTGTTGTTGGTTTGAGATGAGACAGAAAAGGGCTTCTATGGCAAGGTAATAAAACCAGCATGTACACACCCCAACACTCAGACCGACAAAAGTGTCAACACACTTATAAAATTCATGAGCACAGTCCCAAAACTAACCTCTTGCTTCCAGTAATGAAGAGCAGGCCGCTCTACCAATGTATCCCTTCTACCTTAAAATAAAAAACAAAAATCGGAGGTCTTGTATCATACTGGTCTTCAGCCCAGTATGGTCTTCCAACAAATATACTTAGCTCTATCAAGTTTCACATATTTTATTTTTTCCTTCTAATACTGAGGTATTTAAAATGTACTCTGCCTTCCATTTCATGTATTATAAGCACATGATTTCATTAAATTCTGCATTCTAAGCCTTTCCCATCAGCCTTGATGAGTTATTCCAGGACACACAAAAAATAAGCTGTAATCCTCAAGAAGAAGGAGGCAGAAAAATAAGTGAAACACCTATCTCTTTACAATATATGATTCCTATTAAAATTACATTATTGGTGCTTTGTACCCGTCCTACATTTATATTCCCAACACACATATATGGATCCCAAATACTTCTTGTTATTTTTGCTGCCTTACTTTTATGTGTTTAAAATGTGAAGAGTCTGTCAGGACAGATGAGCATCTGGAATCTATTTGTCAGTTAGATCTGCTTTGGAGCAATTTTTAATTATTTTTTTTAAAAGGATTAGACTCTACACTCCCATGTTTCCACTGAAATTCAGTATAAAGTGCAAACTTTTTTTTTTTATTAAGGGTTTAAAATCACATCCCATCAAATTTGAATTTTTATTGGCCATATAGGCTTTTCCCCTGACATCTGGCTACTTTGTTTTAGGACTGCCATAAACATTTTAAACATCTGAGAGTTTCAGACGCTTCTACAGAAAACAAAAACCCACACAAGTTTTCTTTTAAGTAGGAGCTAAATTCAGAGAGACTTAACTGATATTTGGCTGAAGCATGAACTTTTAAGTCCGCAGGGGAAAGATGGGCTCCCTTTAGCACGCTGAACTCTGGTGAAAGACTAGCAATAGTCTTAGTTTAGTCCATTTACTGTTAGAGATACTGGATTTTGCAAGAACACCATCACAGCACGCAACAGCAAGTGCTCTCCTACCAAAGCTTATTACACCACATACAACGCGCTAGAACCACAGAGAAACAGCCAATGCTCCAGTAGTTCCCTGCTGAGAGTGAGACTGAAAGAAGGTTCAGGATCTATAATGCTTTCCTCTCCCAAATCACCTGGAGCAAGGAATTGCTCCACTATCTCTAGCCAACTCCAGCCTGTTATCGTAAAATCCTTTTTTGGTGTGAAGCTCGCCAGGATCTTCTAGGTCTTTGGGTCCCAGTCAACTGGCATCTCATAAACCGGGCACTCGGAAGAAATGAGTGCATTGAGAAAGCAAGTCCTAACTACAGCCAAAGTCAGACACAGTTACAAAATCTAGAGTCAGGCTGTAAAGAACATAGACCAAGTAACAGGAAGAAACTAAGCGAAGACTGCAAAAAGCAGACTACTCAAGCGATAACTTTCTGGTTTGCTTTGGTATCTCAAACCTGCATTTTCCTTTGCACGTGTCAACTTAGACTGTCAGCAAATTTCTATGCAAAACCATTGTCTGATTTTGCAAGCATCCCCAGCCCAACTCTGACAGCTCAATTCAAGTGCTGGACGTGCCAGACGGTAAAGGAGTCTGCAAACCAACAACTCAACCCTTCTGGTGTGGGGCTGAAAGTGCAAATGCAAGAAAATTCATACCCTATGGCTTTCTGCACTGACAAGTTGTGGGTTTAGAGGAGATGCATCTCTTCTCTGCACATATAATTTATACACCCTTAGTTTTGAAAGCCCACAAGACGCATACGTGAGCTTATTAAGGAGCTAAAGGAGAAATCTCTACCTGCTGAGCAGTTCTCTCAACAGCCTTGACCTGTACTCATTTGTTTTTATTGTAACTCTTGGATTAACAGGTTGACTCAGAAAAGCATTTGATAATCCACTCAAATAACCATTCAACATAAAAGAATTTTACTGGAGTACCTGATGTGGCGTGAGACATTTTTAGCGGTGCCCCGGGAAAACACGCACTCTCTGGGAGTCCCTTTTTTTAATTAAAAAGGAAACTGAGCGAGCAGCTCTTGCCTGAAACACGGCGCTTCACTCTAGCCACCCCAAAACCCCGCGGAGGGAGTTTCTCCCCACGGGAGAAGGGCGATGGGCGGGCGTGAACCTCACACTCCCCGCGGCGCGGCCCGGCCTTCCCCGCAGCAGCCCCCGCCGCCCGCACTCCCTCACCCTCCGCAGCGGGGCCAGGTCGGGCCGTTCGCTCCCCCACGGCGGCCCCAGCCCCGCGGGGGGGAGCGGAGGCCGCCGTGGCCCCTCACCGCACCGGGCGACGCCGGCGGCGGCTACGGCCCAGCCGGCGGCTGCCATCTTGTGGCGGGACCCTCTGTAGGGAGGGGTAAACACCCCCCACACACCCGGCCTGACGGACAGCTCCCGTCGCCAATCGGCGGCCGCAGCCCGAACGGCGGCCCGGCGCAGCCCACTGCCGCCCCCGGAGGACCGAGCCCGGCCTCCCCGCCTGAAACCCTCCTGTGAGCGGCACAGCCGGAGACCGGCCCCCGCCACACCTCCAGAGACCGGCCCCTGTCACACCCTCAGGGGAGTGACACTGAGGGACCGGCCCCTGTTACGCCCCCGGCGGGACTTTCGCAGCAGGAGACTGGCCCCTGTGTGACTGACACAGCTGGAGGCCATCTCCTCTCACAACCCTTTGTGCGCGTGACATACTCCTGGTCATACCTCCAATGTCACTGCCACCACCAGGGATCTCCCCTGTCACACCCCCGGTGTGACTGACACTGGCAAGGGACCACCCCTGTCACCCCCCCAGTGTGACTGACACTACCAGGGACCTCCCCTGTCACACCTCCGATGTGACTGACACTGCCAGAGGCTGGCCCCTCACACCCCCGGCCCCTGGTGGGAAAGGCACAGTTGTGGACTAGCCCCTGTCACTCCCCCAGTGTGACTGACACCCAGACACCAGTCCCTGGTATTCCCCCAGTTTGACTGAAACAGCCAGACAGCAGCCCCCATCACACCTCCACTGTAACTGACATCTGGAGACCAGCTGTCATTACACCCTCAGTAGGATGGACGCAGGCAGACCTCCCCGTCACACCCCCGGTGTGACTGACACCAGCAGGGACCGCCCCTGTCACACCTGCAGCATGACTGACACTGTTAGGGACCACCCCTGTCACACCCCCCATGTGACTGACACTGGCAGGGACCAGCCTCATCACTCTCCCGGTGTGACTGAGACTCTGAGAACTGCCCCACTGTCACACACACCAGTGTGACTGACACAGCCAGGGACCGACGCCTGCTCTAACCCCATACGCGACTGACACCCCTGTCCCCTGACCCGTCACACTCCCATGAGACTGACACAACCACCCCCACTCCGAGACTGTCACTCGAAGACCAGCCATTGTCACCCCCCCAGAAGGACTGACAGCCAGAGTCCAGATCCTGCTACGGCCCCTCAGTGTGGCTGACACACCCGTAGACGGGGTCACCTTTCCACAGCTGTACTCTGACTGACACCCAAGGCAAACGCCCCATTGCCACTCTGTACACAGGCCCAGAAAACCTGATTGCAAAAGGTACCAGCACGCCTACCGCTCCCCCAGTATGCCTGATGGGGATCACTTGCCCATCACAACCCCGCATGGCCGTGATGTCCCCTGTCCTGGCACAGCCGGTGAGCCCAGGCCACGTCCCTCCATGGGGCTGAGGAAGCCAGAGAGCAGCCTCTGCCCACAGGGGTCTCGCTAGACACAGAAAAACCCAACAAGAGATGGCATTGCCGCACTCACAGGCTGTTCTGTAGGATCCTTAGCCATGGAAAACACCTTGTCAGAGCATAAAAGATCCCAAAATGAAGAGAAATGTCCTATCTCCAGTATGTGTTCCAGCCCAACTGCTCAGTCCTCCTCTGAAACACACCCGTGAGATGGGAAGGGTATTTGTTGTCTGAACATCTTTAAAACAACACTTAAATGCCCACAAATTCCTTAGCTGCTGGGTGAAAATCATCAACAAGCCACTGTAACAGGGTAAGGGATGCTGAGGCGCGGTGTGACACATCTCCTTTTCCTGCACCTCATCCCAATTTCATGCTGACAAGCTGCATCCCAGCTTCTCAAGTTTACTCCCCCCCCTCCACTCCGAGAGTGTGACATAGGTTCAGCAATTCTAAGGACAACTTGTTCCTGATAAAAGTCGCAGCATTTGGAAGACTGAACACTCTCCTGGGGACATCAGTTCCACCAGTTTATCAGTACAGCCTTCATCACTGCTGTTACACACGTCACCATGAAGTTTTTCACATAAAATCTTCCGGCTGTACGTTAACACAGAGTTTTTAACAATGCAGGATGGATGTCTGGGTGCAGCGTGGAGCTCCAAGAGCAGAGGTCGTGCCCCCAAGCCGGGGTCTGCCACACCTGTTGCACGCTGTGATTTATTCTCAAAACGGTTGAGTAGCTCTGTGGAAAGAGACCTGGGAGTCCTGGTGGACAACAGGATGACCATGAGCCAGCAGTGTGCTCTTGTGGCCAAGAAGGCCAAGGGCATCCTGGGGTGCACGAAGAAGAGTGCGTCAAGCAGATCGAGGGAGGTCATCCTCCCCCTCTACTCTGCCCTGGTGAGGCTGCACCTGGAGTACTGTGTCCAGTTCTGGGCTCCCCGGTGCGAGAAGGACAGGGAACTGCTGGAGAGGGGACAGCAAAGGGCTACAAAGATGATTAGGGGACTGAAACACCTCTCTTATGAAGAAAGGCTGAGGGATTTGGGTCTCTTCAGTCTGGAAAAAAGACGGCTGAGGGGGGACCTTATCAACACTTACAAATACTGAAAGGGTGGGTGCCAGGAGGATGGGGCCAGGCTCTTCTCAGTCGTGCCCGACAACAGGACAAGAGGTAACGGGCACAAACTTGACCATAGGAAGTTCCATCTCACCATGAGGAGGAACTTCTTTCCTGTGAGGGTGGCAGAGCCCTGGCACAGGCTGCCCAGAGAGGTGGTGGAGTCTCCGTCCCTGGAGACATTCCAAACCCGCCTGGATGCGTTCCTGTGCAACCTGCTCTGGGTGACCCTGCTCTGGCAGGGGGTTGGACTAGGTGATCTCCAGAGGTCCCTTCCAACCCCGGCCATTCTGTGATTCTGTGTGAGCTGCCCACAGAAAAATGACTGCACAAGGGTGCGTGAGCGCGCAGCGTATGTGAGCAATCCCCCAAATATCGAGGCTATATGGGAGAAGCCTCCAGATCCAGGACTCTCTGCTAAATCAAGTCAGGAGTGTGATGCCTGTGCTATGCAGATGAGCTGTCATATTGTCTCCCACACAAGACCGTCTCCAAAGGAACCTACACCTACTGCAAATATCCTGCAGCATATGGACATTTATAGGTCAACCTGGAAAAAGTGAGAGTAATGATTATCCAAAAAAAGCAGGAACCCAAATAATTTTCCAGTGTTATTTTGGAAAACACAGACACAGAACAGGCTGAATTACACATACCTGAGAGCCATTACAAAATGTCAGATCGCCTCTAAAATGCATTAGAAAAAAAAAAAAAATGCCTCCAGCTTTCTTGTGCAAGAAGAGAATGCAGTATGTAAATAAGATTCCCTAATAAAAAAAAGCGCCGGAATGACTTCGCAAATGTATTCTAACCCCTGATGGGGACAGAGTCTGGGGTCTCACCCTAACAGACAGAAACATCATCAGGCTGAAACCCTGACGGAAGAGCTTTGTCTTCGTTGCAGGAGCAACTGTGATGTACAATCCAGGAACTCCTCCCGTAACGATTTCAGAGCAAACCCAGAATATTTGTTACCCTTCTCGACATTGAGCTGTAAAAAAAAAAAAAATAACTTCTGGTGCCAACTCTATGAAAACAACACATGTGTCTTGACATCAGACTGTTAGATGGTTTAAAAATGAAGAGCAACCAACAATGCAGCGTTCGAGGTGTTGGGGGAGGAAGGGGACTGTCAGACCCCAAAGTCTCTTTGTGTTTCCAAACTCTCAGTATTCACCTCTGGCACTACCTGTTGTATCTCCCATCTGGATGCACCATCCTCAGTATATTTTTCCAAAGCTTCAGCCCCTGAAAAGAGCCGAACCTTCTGTTGACTGACATTTCTACTGGAGAGCTGAGATTTCTATAATTAGCATCACAGAGAATATGGGGAGGGAGCTGTCTTTTTTTATATTTTTTTTTTCGTAAATTTGGATGTTGCACATTTTAAAACAAAACGTTTTACTTAAAACATCAGCACATCGGTTCGTAATTGCAGAGCAGGGAAGAGGAGCACGTCAGTAGTTGAAAAAACATTAAATTTGCAGGGAAGTGACTAAAGCATTTGCACAGAAGGGGGCAAATGGAGATAAGACAGGCAGCCTGCTCGCATTCCGCTGTTGGGAAATTTGTGCGGCAGAAACTTACCCTTTGTAAGGGAAGCAAGGGAAAAAAAAAAAAAGAAAAACTACAGAAACACCTGCACTCTATTCTCTCTTATGTGTGCAAACTCTCATTAGGTGAATTACTGGACCACAGCTCGATCAGTGGAGACAGTCCCTTGCCACCAGAACGGGTACCTCTCACATCTCTGCTGGCATCTGCGCCCCCACTTGCAGGAGTGTGCTGGGAACTGTCTTCACGAAGGTCACATCATTCCCTGGAGGTGTTCAAGGCCGGGCTGGATGGGGCTTTGAGCAGCCTGGTCTAGTGGGAGGTGTCCCTGCGCAGGGCAGGGGGGTTGAAACTAGGTGATCTTTAAGGTCCTTTCCAACCCGAACCATTCTATGATTCAAGGGGGAGAAACCCTCTGCCCTGAATGTTTTGGTCACGGCCGGGGTAACCCACATGTCTGTCTCTGCCCATTTGCTTGAATGCCTTTTCATTTGGCTGCTTTTTAGTTTTATTTGTCATAATTCCCAGGAAGACCCAGGATATAAAACCCCCTTGCCTGTCGGCCGCTATTGAGCCCAGATTGGCCATTTTTTAGCCACTGCAGTCTGTCGCCACCCATGAGAGAGAAACTTGGAATGAAGATGGTTGTGTGGGCCCAGGCACACTCGGGGCACAAAAGAAGCCTTGCCTTCAGCCCTGCAAACACTCCATAAGAGCCTTTCTGAATCTGTACTGTCCCACCCATACGGGGTGGCCGTGGCAGTACTGGCAAGGTTCTTGCCATCATCACAGCGTTCCAGGCTGAACCTCTCCAGCAAAATCCCTTTGCGCTGCCCACAGCTACTGGCTGCACCAGAAGGACACCCAACTTAGATTAAACACACAAATGTCCCAGCAAAACCCCCTCTAACCCACGAGGCACAAAAGGTCTGGTTTGATTTGTGTTTAGTGGCCTTCCCGACATGAAGTGTAACAAGTGCAGTATCACCTTCATACACTGGGGAGATATCACAAAACATTTACCTGAAATAGAGGCGTCGATTCTCCATCTGGTAGGAAAACAGGCTTAACATTTTAAACTGTCTGCAAGACGGGAGCAAATGAAGTCCTGAATGAGCGCAGAAGGGAACAGAACGTAATAAAACTAAACAGGTAATGGCAGATAGATTATCTGGAGGTACAGGCTAATGCCAAACAAACCAGGAGAGAGAGTTTAAAAATAACTGATAACCGAAGCACTGCTCCAGTGCAGAGTGTGGTAACAGGCAATCTCATTCTTGACATCTCTCTACTTGCTTTTTTGAAACGCTGCGGCTACTCCGATTAAAAAACATTGCTTGTCTGAATCCAGCTCACGTTATTCACATCATTTTACACATAGATACTCTATGAGTGCCTCCGTGACTTCACACAGAAAGTAAACCTTACTTTACCTAAAACGATCAACTTGCCAAGTAAAGTGTAAGTTGTCCTACTTTTTTTTTTTACCCAGAGAACTGAAACTTGAGCTAATGAATCAGAAAATGTAAAGCGATCAGAAAACACCTAGAAAAAGAGGTTAAAATAGTTATTCTTGCTCAGCTGAAGAATCTATTGGTTATCTGTCCTAGATTTAATTAGTGAAAACCACAAAGGTTGGCTAGCTCAGCACAAAATTTCTGACCTGAGCCAATTTCATATTTGACAGGATAAAATACCGCTACTTAGAAGAGCTAGCTGAACAACACCTACGAAGCGTGCATGCTGATGAGCTTTCAAGAGGGGAAACGGCGTTACAAACCCAGCCTCAATTAGAGGAAACATATGGGAGAGATTCAACAAGTGTGAGGAGCAATCAGGGCACAGCCTGGGTGCCTTTGGGTCCCCAGGACTGCCCTGGGGGTGCGATTCTCGCTGCTGTATCCTTTTGGGTGACTTTTAAAGCAAAGGATCACAAGCAACGCAGAGCAGCCAATGCAATCAAAGCTAGTGTCATAGGTAATAACTTCAAGATTCCCAAATTGCTTATAAGTACATGATACCCATATAAAAATTAATGACCCAGTGACTGCAAACAGCAAAGTACAAGGCAAAAACAGATTTGTTGATGTATCTATTTGCCATTTGCTGCCTGTCCTCACGCTGAAAGTGTTTCTGGTTATGGTTACTGTTAATTGCTTTTTATCTAACAGTGGAGCTGAGAGGTTTCAGCTGAGATAGGGTTTCACAGTGTTAGGCAATTACACAAACATCCAGATGCACAAAAATTCCCTGGTTTGTAATCTGGACAAGGCAGAACACAGCGAGTTATCTCAGGCCAAAAGAGAGGTTTCTGATCCGGGGGAAAAAAAAAAAGGTCTGACTGACCCAGGAAGCATGAGGGCAGGTGAAAAAATGAATCACTGCCTCCTTGTGCTTCATCTGCTACAGCTCACAGATTAAAAATTCAGCCACGGTTGCCTGAATTTTAACTCATCTACAGGAACACAGAAGCATCCGATTTTCAAACACACCACATCTTCTGAAGACATTCCTCCTAAGGACGGCTTCCTTGTGTGGTGTCATTTTCTCCGACAGATCTGCTTTGGAAATTTCCTCTCGGGGCCCCTCCAAGCTGACAAGCGAATTCTCTGCATCAGAAATATTTGTTCAGAGGCTGCCAGGCTCATCAGTCACATCCTGAGAAGGAGGCGGTCCCCGGGGGGGGGGGATCCTGCTCTTCCCCCTCCTTTGCCCCTGTAAAAATGATTCTATGGAGGGGACAATGACTACAGCCACATACCTGGGCCACCTGCCTCTTTGTGACACATGCTCATTTCTCCGTGTCAGGGCTAGGAACAAGGCTGCTGCCTGGCCTTGGGCCTCACAGCCAAACCACAAACACGCCCAAGGTGAGAGAGAAACCTGGACTGGCCTGAGCAGGACTTCCAGCCCCAGCTCTGGGGGTTAGGAGGAATAAGACATCCCTGCTGACTGCCACCCACCGACACAGGGCTAGTTATTTTAGACCTATCCAGGCAGAAGGGAAAAACAGACATCCCCCTGCCTCCTCAGCATGGGATGGTTTAAAACGCACCTTTGGTCTGAGGGTAATTCTTCATGGACTGTACGAGTGATTTATGGCATCTCCGTGTAGCATCATGGGTGGACGAGGAGAGGGCGGCTGGATCTCAGGCAGCATCTAGACGGGTGGGTTACCAAAGGCCTCTGGCAGCCCCTGATTTATTTAATGAAGAGCTCCTTCCTACAGCTCTGACTGCTGCTCCGTCATTCATCATTAACAAAGCACTTAGGTGTCTTATCTCTGAACAGAGAGATTTCTTGTGTACACATAAATCAGCCTCTCTTGAGTGAGAAAGCTCAGTTTTCACCTAGCCACCTGCTTCTGAAAGTGAAGGCTCTGCCACAAGAAGGAAAAACGCCTTCCCCTTTTCATTCTCAGACAGGCTACACGACAGCCTTTTTCCCTTTCAAATGTTATCCACTATTTTTCATGCCATGTTCACCAATTATTAAAATGATTTTGCTTAGACAGAGACAGGCAAAGTGTGGCGTAGCTTCTTCTTGTTGTTTTTTTCATCTTCTGTGTTTTTGTCACTCAAGTGAAGGTTTTATTTTGTCTCTTTGAAAGATGGCTCAGTCTCATTTGTCATGATTATTCCACTTTTAAGCTGGTGCTGCTCCGCTACGCACCGGAAACCAGATGAACCCAGTGGTGAACATGTCAGGTTTTGAAAGGTGTCGCAGGAGAAAAAGTGCTATTAGTTCATCCTGCTAACAAAGGTGTCATGCTGGATTTTCAGCCTCAACCGTTACTGCTGTGTCTGTGGCTTCTAAAGCCAAAAGATGAAGATACGTTAATTAACAAGAGAAGCTGGAAGATAATCTTGAGATTAAGTTATTGGAGTGGGACCTGGGAGAACTGGGTTGATTTCTCAGCCCTGGGCTGGTTGCTATGTGATCTTATTCGAATCACTGCACGGAGCTAAACGCAGAACGTTGGTAGTGCCAGCTCCCCATAGGCTGCGGGCGCTGTGGGCAGGGGCTGCCGCACACGATATTTTTCATTATTACCAGCTGGAGCCTCTCAGTTCTGCTGTAAGACAAATGGAAATGATGTCTTACAGCACTCTTACCCCCAGCTCTACAGGCATTTCGCCTTCTGCAACTGGCCTTTGCATAAGCTTGCTATTTTTCCAGAATCTCCTGATTGACTAAATCCCCCCTTTTAATGTTTTTCCCCCCTTTCTCCTGTTTCCTAGTGAAAGTCTTTACCTTCTGTCTGTTGCAAATGTGAACCGTTTTAATTAGGTGCTGTTGAAATGTCTTTTGCAGTTTGGCATCCTGTTTGGTTTCGCTGCTCTCGTTCTCTTTGCAGTTCTGTTTCTTCCCACATTGCTTATGTTTTCTTGTTTGTGGAAGCTCTTCTTTATATGCATAATTTAATCATGCTGCACTTCAATTTCATCTCTAATAAGCATAAATAGGGAAAAGGGCAGCTGAAGCCCATCTCTCCAGATGCTCCTTAAATAGTCCTCTTTCTCTAGTGTGTCCCTCAAATGTTACGGGTTTCCAGCTGAACTCAAGGACAAAGCATTCGGCTCAGCTCAATGGATTTGTTGTATTCTCAATTATATTCTTAGATGACTTAATTCCTTCTACAACTTTCGAGATCATACTGAGCCTACACCTTCAACCGAGGTCCAGAACAGCAGGGAACTGCTCAAGAAACCCAACAAAGAACCAAAACCCCAGGGGCGGTGCTATTAAAGCCAGTTCCTCATCCCCTTCTTCTCCTGCCCCAGGGCTGAACTACTGGATTTTGGTTTTGCTCAAGTTATCCTTATTGTGTCGGCACCAAATCTACAGGGTCTCTTTTCCCCACAGAAGTTCGCTACTGGTATCTTGCCACTCCATCCTCACTGCTCTCATCTGTGGACACTGGATATCGCAAGTCATTTTTCTATATTAACCAGATCACTGTTGATCTAGTTACATTCAGCTTATCTGGGGAAGTCAGTAATTTCAATTAAGCTGTGTTATGCATTTACTTCTAGTTTTATAAGGGAAGACAGACTTTCCCTTTTATTCTTCCTGATATCCAACAGCAATACTACAAAAATCATTAAAAAATAGGGCTGGAGTGAACTGCAGATGTCTGGTAGTTCACCTCTCTGACACAAGGCCATGGTCAGCCACACCAAAATCTGCTCCAGAAAGAGAATTTTAACTGGCTCCACACATAGACCTTTCAGACGCAGCTTCTCTAGTCTCTCCCACGATCTTCTCTAGCATTTACCTTATACCTATCATGCCCATGTTTTCTTTGCATCCTCTGTCATGTTCAAACTGCATCTGCTTTCTATTGTTTGAGCCTACTACTTCTTCTCCCACCCAGAGCATGTGTGGCAAGCGTAATTTTTACAAACGTGCAAGTCTGTTATCAGATCTTCTGTCCTGGTTTGAGGTAAAACAGAACCAATTTTCTGTTTTGTAATTTTACTTTTTAGCTGGGCCTCTTCTAGCTGACTAAACTCTGAAATTAACAGCACATAATTCAGAAACTGTTCACTCCCAGAGTGATAAGACCTGATTATGCCAAGGAATGGTACGCAGAGATGCTCCTGCTTATACTTATTGGTGTAACAACCAAAGTCCACTAACTTCGTTATTTGCCCCATTAGAGGGTCGGAAGCAGAAAAGCACAGAGGGGTCCCACCTGTAGGGAGGAGTGGACGGGACAGGTGACCCAAAACTGACCAACAGGGTATTCCATCCCATCTGCATCACATTCAGTATAATAGNTTATTATTTATTAATATTTTCATTAAAGCAGTTTAGTTCTCCTTCTAAACTCATAAATCTCCTTAGCTCTTCCTCTCCTTTCTTTGGAGAGAGAGGGGGGTGAGGGCCATCTGTCATTCCGATTGGCCGATCCAGCCAAAACCACGACATCTCCCCACTTATATTCCCTCCCCCAGCTGCTGACTTGGGCCAGTCCCCTGGCGAAGTGGCAGAGGGCAGGCAATGCACCCTCTGAGCAGCCTAGGGTTCTGTTGAAATCAACCCCTCAAAAAAAAAAAAAATAAAAAAAAGGTATTTGCAAAACGAGGATTTGCAAGACGAATTTTAGGAGAAGTGGAAAAATTAATAGCANGTTCGTCTGCTTTTGATCCCGATCTGAGCATTCCTGACTCCAGATTCGGAATCCTGCTCCTGCCCGTCACTGACTCCAGTCTGGGTCTTTCCCTGTGCCTGCTGGTGAAGCAATCATCATCCT
>VWZL01002122.1:394979-418147 GCA_013396915.1 Stercorarius parasiticus | reverse complement strand
TATGATTCTATGATTCTAAGTCAGAATTCACTTGGTGGAGGGCTGAACCTCTGTCCCTACACAGTCCCTCCTATAGCTGTAGAAATTAACTGCCTCTGCCTGACCCGAATCTGCAAAAATTATATTGCACGTTTATTCTGCAAGTCTTCTTCCTCATTTGCAAATGATAACTCCCTTTGTGGTGAGCTGTATCTTTAGTGATTTCAATCTAAACAACCACTGTGGGCTTGCTTAATTTTTATCTGAACTTACACAAAAATAATTTTCCCTAAATATCTCATTTTTTATGCTTTAATAACATATAAATAAAGTTCTATGTAAGCTAGGCAATATATGTGTATATACGTGTGTATTTAGGTATATAAGCATGTATATATATCCAAGTTATTTAAACATCATTCAAACAGTAAAATCATTGAGGGCTCTCAAACAGATATGTAGAAGTTAGCAAACGTGGGGAGGGGGAGGCTGTGAGTAAAAAATATGCGAGAATTCTCCAAAACCACTAACTAGTATGCAAAGAAATTTCATTTACTTACACCAAACACCAGTACAAGCGTAACCTGGTGGGAATCATGCTGTGCAGACAGAGTGCTTTTAGTCGTCAGCCCCCAAAACGCTGATAGAAGCGCAATAAATCACTGTTGTGTGGGTACAACTGAATATATAATTATTCTACAGCTTGTTAACAACAGCAAAAACTTTTGTGGTAGATGAGTAGGTGATCTGTGTGTGATGATTGCCTTTTTTCTACCTTCAAACCCCATGATCATTTCCAGATAAGCTGTTCTCAAGCCATATGAGGAAATGGCAACAACAGCTGTCTGACAGAGGTAATACTGTAGCTTTCTAAAATTATGCCAGCTACTGACCTCAGAGTGAACCGGCACTTTGTTAAGGTGCAGGAACACGTCTCCAGTGTGTGTGCGCAGCGTTGATAGGCTTGAACTGCAAGCAGGGGTAATGCATTTAACAACCCAGACTGCAGGTGAGCATGAAACATCTGGAAAGGGTAGGTGGTTCCTGAGAAGACCTCATCTGGGATGCCCACTCCCAAGGGGCTGTTAACAGTTCGGCCCAGGGAAGGAGGAGGCTCTGCCAATTCAAAGGTATAGGTACGGGTCCAGATGTTACCTGTGCTTTGCATTTGGCCACTTGCCAGGCTGCACCCATCTTGGGTAAGATTCTTCCCTGCCTTTGCCTGTGAGCAGTCATTTGCTTGTGTGTAATCATTAAATGCGATGTCCATAATCTGCTGTATTCATATGTTGACTAGGGGATGCCCACAGAGTAAGCACGGGAAACCTACACCATTTCATGGGACCCCAGATTTAACATTTCCTACCTTCAGAGATGTTACAAGCATGGTCCTCAAGTCAAGCTTAAGGGAAATTTTTGTGGAAAGGGGTCAAAGTGCTCTTGGAGGGTCTGCTGCGGCAGGGTCTGCTGCAATGGAGAAAGGTATGTGAGAACTAGGCAGACAGATGATGGACCAGCTCAAGTTGACTGGGAATTCAGTTTGTTAATTCAGCAATACATAAAGTAAGTTGACAAAAATGGTCAGAAGAAAACACTACCAGGGAAATACCTGTCTCTGTAAAGACTAGTGGTATCAAAGCCATTCTCTTGGGTGGTTTACAGCTGAATGTGTCCCTGCTGGGACAGATCACAGTGAAGCTGGGCACCACAGACCTTGAGTTACTCACATGTGTTGATTACAATATTGAGATGCTGCTTGTTCAGTTCAGAGGAAAAATATACTCAAATGGTGATGCAGTATTCCGTCGTGCTCCTGTGTGGAACTTGGAATAGTGGCCACTTTATTAGCCAGCAGCTATGTGTTTTCCACAATAATTTGACATGCTGTCAGACTGCAGAAAGCAGTGGAGGTGGTGAAATGTATTTCTTTTTCTTTTAGCACCAAAGGTGCAAATTATGCTGCTGTCAAAAAAGGGGAACCATTCAGGGACAAGAACTTTGCACTTCACAAGTCTGGGAGTGAAATTTTATACAATTAGTAAATAGTCCTGAATTATGCAATTCATCTTGTTGTTTTGTTGTGTTTGTGGGGTTTTTATTGGGGCGGGAGGCTACACAGAGGATTAAAAATGCAAAATTAGAAAGCAGTGAATCTCACACTGTATCCATAATTAAACATTTTTTTAATGCTCCTGATGTTTGGGGGAAACATATGTCTGCATGCTGATTTCACTTCACCATAAATTAATTTCTCTGGCAACATGAAAGATAACTTCTCGTTTGTGTTCTGGCTTTTTGTGGCATCAAGCACTAATGTGTCAAACTGAAAAATAAGGTACGGCCCTAGTGATATCAGTTTTTTCTATTGATTTTCAGTGGCCAAAAGTGGCTCGGCATTTGTGATAAGTTGAGTTAGTCATTTGATTGCATGTAGTCTCTTCATCTTTTAATAAGCTGTAACTCTCATCCAGCGCTCTGTGTGTGTCAGTGCGTACAAAAGCACCAATACCCAAACTTCAAAGTGTGCTATTCCAAAAATGATATTGGCAGAATTAGGGCCTTGTGATATACTGTATGTAAGAACAACTGTCATCAAGATTTTACTACAGATGATGTGGGAGAACATCTGTTTTGTTAACGATTTAGGTGAAGCAGCCTGAGGCCTGGCGTGTAGCAGTTCTGTTTCTTCTTCCTATAGTTTCAGCTCTTCATGATTTGAAATTCAGGCTAACCTCCCGTTGCTTGAATTGGGATGGGTCTGAGGGTTGTTATTCCGTAAGTAGCAACACATTTGCTTGCATCTTCCTTTAGTCAGTCTGGTATTGGTCAGATTTTGGACTAGACAATTCTGTGAACTGGTCCTGTGCAGGGACATATGTTGTATTGTGTGTCTTATTTGGTATGGATTTATGACATACTAGCTAAGAGACATCTGCTTCTGTAGATTTCCTCTCCTTTTTTGTTGTGAAGTATGTCTGTCTTTGGATAGGTTTTGCTTTCTAATTAGAGTCCTGCTGTGTGCGTGCTAGCTTACACAGACTTTTTCTTCCTCAGGTGGGAAGTGGATAGCTTTCCCGACAGCTTTGTACTTAGAAATGACACCATGTGTTTGACTAGGTGGCATGTCTGTCATGTAATTGCATCAGTTTTTCCCGTCTAGGGAAGCAAGTTGAAGGAGTCATAGAATCACAGAAGGGTTCAGGTTGGAAGGGACCTTAAAGATCATCTAGTTCCAACCCCCCTGCCATGGGCAGGGACACCTCCCATTAGACCAGGCTGCTCAAAGCCCCATCCAGCCTGGCCTTGAACACTTCCAGGGATGGGGCATTGACAGCTTCCCTGGGCAACCTGTTCCAGTGCCTCACCACCCTCACAGGAAAGAATTACTTCCTAATATCTAATAAAAATTTCCCCTCTTCCAGTTTAAAACTGTTACCACTTGTCCTGTCGCTCCACTCCCTGATAGAGTCCCTCCCCATCTCTCCTGTAGAGCCCCCTTTAGGTACTGGAAGGCTGCTATAAGGTCTCTTCGGAGCCCTCTCTTCTCCAGGCTGAACAACCCCAACTCTCTCAGCCTGTCTTCATAGGAGAGGGTCTCCAGCCCTCTGATCATCTTCATGGCCCTCTGCTGGACTTGCTGCAACAGGTCCATGTCCTTCTTGTGCTGAGGGCTCACAAGTCTCAATTTGTTTTGAAAAACAAGCTCCTCAAATTGACGGGCAGGAGCTCAACCGGAATGATTCTAGTTATCCACCGAGTAATTCCAAACAACAGTCTGGCTCTGCACAGTTCTGTACGTGATGCTCTGGATGAAATGTGGAAATAGGCTGTGGAAATCAGTTCTTCTAGTTCCCAAATCTAGGTGCTGAGACCATCCATGGCCCTCTCAATATCAGGACAAGTTCTGTGTATGTGTCTTCAGTCTCTTGGTCTTTTGGTTACCCAAAGAAGTGTTGAGAAGGGTCCTTGGTGGATCAACATCTTGAGCATGCAATGATACCTGAAAGTGCCTCTGTATGGCCAATGATGGAACTCAACCAGTACAGTTCGAATACTGAGTGTTCAGCTGACACTCTACATAAACAGTTTCCAAACAATTCATGGATCAAATATAATAATAAAGATATTTGTTAGACAAAGTGTTTTGTAGAAATCCTGGTCTTTGGTAGGTGAATCTTAAACTGGCAAGAGGATCTAGACGTCAATTTACTAATGTGTGCTTTTCATTATTAATATAAAATAGTTTAATTGTTTTTACCCTATTCAATTAAAGGCATGTATAAACCTTTGAAAAATAAGATCCTGCATTTGTAAAATAAGTCATTTGCAAGGAATAGCTTGTTCACCATCAGATGCAATAATCTGAACCTTCAACTTGTTGCTCTTAACTTTCCAGTTTGCTGTCAAAATAGTTTTAAAATATTATAATATTATTTTAATAATAAATGATGCCTACATCTTTTTGAATTAACAGAATTGGAATTTGGACTTCTGTATCTTAATTCTGCTCTATTACAAACTGAAACTGAAAAAGTTTGTGTCTAGCAGAACTGGACTGAAGATATGCTGTTACTGTATAGCTAGATGGCAGTGTTCACATTGCTTTGAGAAAAAACAGAGTTATTTGAAAAGTTTTCAGAAAAATCTCACTGCTCCATAACAGTTAAATGTCATGGTCCTATTTTGAAATGTGCTGGGTAAGAATGTCTGAATACCTAATACATCTGAAAGTCTGACCACTTCGTTTAGCTGTCTAAATTGGAGATGCAGAATTTGGCCCTAGAGGTAATGAGTATGAAATGTAGCATTTCCCTGTTCATCATTTTATCTGATTATGGGTCTACATATTTCAAAACAGGCTAATATAATATTATAAATTATTATTTTAATTTGAGAATTTTATAAGTAAGATATTGCAATAAAATAAAAACATTCTTTTTACATATATACTTGATTTCCTTAAAATTTGAGGAAATATTAGTGGAAAAATTGAATCTTTGCCATTGACTCAGCAGGCCTTGAATCATACTTAAAATTATCTTCTACTGTTTTTCTTCAGTAGAAAACCTCCCAAATCTCATTTATTTGGTTCAAAGAGCAAGTAAAAGGAGCACAGTAAAATGCACAAGCTATTGAACATGTCTATAGTAACAGACCAGTCTGTAAAGACAGTGAACAGGGAAATAGGTTCCAGCTTCAAATCCCAAGAAGTTACTTTAAACAGCATTAGAGGGAAACATAGGTTTATGATAGTATCCTGAAATGTTACAACAAGCTTGCTTTCATTATATAGGACTTTTCTTCCTTTCAGATACAGAAAAAAAAAAACTTATTTAACAAAGTCTTTCTGAATGTCCAATAAGCTCCTTCTATCTATCCCACCAAGCCTTACCTGTCTTCAGGGCGATGATTTCTGTGCAGCAAGAGGCAATATTTTGTAAATCAAAAACAGACAATAATCTGGGCTAAGTCGTGTTGCTTTATGCTGTATTTGCTGTCGGATGTAAGATGCTGTGTAGATGGCCAGTGACAACTCTACATGTCAAGGAGCATCTTGCAAGGTGTTAGAAGAGCTGAGTACTCTGGAGGTTTCTTCTGTACTTTGTTGTGTGCTGACTCTTCTGCATGAACAGAGTTGTGAATTCTTTACTTATTCTCATTCTTGTGGGCAGCTTTTCACATGTTTATTTCAGTTGACTGGAGGTTAGCAAATGTGACACCCATCTACAAGAAGGGTCGCAAGGAGGATCCGGGGAACCCACAGGCCTGTCAGCCTGACCTCAGTGCCGGGGAAGGTTACAGACCAGATCATCTTGAGTGCCATCACACAGCATGTACAGGACAATCAGGTGATCAGGCCCAGGCAGCACGGGTTTACGAAAGGCAGGTCCTGCTTGACTAACCTGACCTCCTTCTATGACAAGGTGACCCACTTAGTGGATGAGGGAAAGGCTGTGGATGTTGTCTAGCTGGACTTTAGTAAAGCTTTTGACACCATTTTCCCCCAGCATTCTCCTGGAGAAAGTGGCTGCTCGTGGCATACTTTCTGTGGGGTAAAAAAATGGCTGGATGGCCAGGACCAAAGAGTTGTGGTGAATGGAGTTAAATCCAGTTGGCAACTGGTCACAAGTGGTGTTCCCCAGGGCTCAGTACTGGGGCCTGTTTTGTTTAATATCTTTATCAATGACCTGGATGAGGGGATCGAGCAGACCCTGAGTCAGTTTGCAGATGACACCAAGTTGGGCAGGACTGCTGATCTGTTTGAGGGAAGAAAAGCTCTAGAGAGGGACTAGGACGGGCTGGATCAATGGGCTGAGGCCAATGGTATGAGGTTCAACAAGGCCAAGTGCCGTGTCCTGCACTTGCGTGACAACAACCCCATGCAGCACTACAGGCTTGGGGAAGAGTGGCTGGAGGGCTGCCCAGCAGAAAAGGACCTGGGGGTGTTGGTCAACAGCCAGCTGAATATGAGCCAGCAGTGTGCCCAGGTGGCCAGGAAGGCCAACAGCATCTGGCTTGTATCAGGAATGGTGTGGTGAGCAGGACTGGGGAAGTGATTGTCCCCCTGTACTCAGCACTGGTGAGGCCATACCTTGAATACTGTGTTTTGGGCCCCTCGCTACACGAAAGACACTGAGGTGTGGAGCACATCCAAAGAAGAGCAATGAAGCTTGTGAAGGGTCTAAAGCACAAGTCTTATGAGGAGTGGCTGAGGGAACTGGGTTTTTTTAGCCTGGAGAAGAGGGGAGGCCTTATTGCTCTCTACAACTACCTGAAAGGAGGTTATAGCGAGGTGGAGGTTGGTCTCTTCTCCCAAGTAATAAGTGATAGGATAAGAGCAAACAGCATCAAGTTGGGCAAGGGGAGGTTTAGATTGGATATTAGGAAAAATTTCTTCACTGAAAGAGTTGTCAAGCATTGGAACAGGCTGCCCAGGGAAGTGGTTGAGTCGCCATCCCTGGGGGTGATGTGGCACTTAGGGACATGGTTTAGTGGCGGACTTGGCAGTGTTAGGTTTACAGCTGGACTTGATGATCTTAAAGGTTTCTTACAACCTATATGATTCTATGATTCTATTTTTACAGATTTCACCACTAACTGCTTAAAAAATGTCTCTGGAAGTATGCAAAGTCATATATTTATTTAATAGTGAGATGGTATTTCCTAGAATCCCCCTGTCCGTGACATTCCGGTGCTGAGGGTTGCATAGAGAATAACGGGGAAGCTCCTGAGCTAGAAAGACCTTCCTTCTCAGTAGGAGACTAAAGACAGCAGGAGATACAGTCAAGAAGTCCAAGCAAGCCATGGGACTGTTCAGAGCCACATTCAACCTTAAACTTAACTAAATTAAAGAGTAAGTTAGAGTGTTCTGCTGTCTTCTGAAAATCAGCTCTACTACACACTTTTAGAGGGTCCACAGGGACAGGTTGGATGTGGACCACATGTCAGACAGGCTGGTTCCCTGGCAGGGGGAGAGAAGAGGGAGAGCTGACTGGAATGGCTTTCCTCAGGTGCTAGCCACCACTTCAACTGTGACACTAGTCATGAAAGCCTTTAGGATTGTGCTGACCTGATCTGGAGGCCAAAGGAGACCCTGGCATTGCCAGGATGATGTAGGCGTATTGTCTTTTCTGGTAAGCTGTCGCTGTGGCCTCAGCATTAAGACGGGGCTGAGTTTAGCTCTGCTATCGCAGTTCAATTATTTGTGAATTTCAGCTCACTGTCCTTGGAGGTACCATTGAGAGAACGTTTTCTGCTGCTTTCTGTACTTTCTTATCTCTAGTTTATAGACTAAACTGCAGAAAGCAAAGCGGGCTAACTATGTAGTGTGCAGAGATGTCAGCCTGAAATCAAATATTCCTGCAGTGAAAACCAGGTTTTGCTCAGGGTCTGTCTATAGAATCCAGGCTACAGGATAGCACAGAGATCCTTAAACCTGTTTTCAGTTTTTCTGCATAACACTGGAAGTTATACTATGGACATATCTATTTGAAAACATAATGTAGAGTTTTAAGGCATGATTTTATTAGCAAAATTGCACCATTACATTTCTGTTCAGCCCCATTCTGACTGCCTTGCTTGCTAACCCGTAAACTAAAAGCTTTCTGAATTTTCTTTGTTTATATAAATCCAGCCCCTGTGCTTTTTGGTTTATAGGAATGTTTTTTATATTTATCAGCTCCATGGAGGAAAGCTGCCATCAGAACCTGAAATGAAGCTCCAAAGTTTTTTCAGATGTATAATATTGACCAAAGGTCAGTAGTTCATAATCAAAAACTGTATAAGATAGAACAAAGGTCAATAGTTCATTAAATCTCATAAGCAGAAGCTATAAAAGCTGGATGAAAAAGTCACCTGAAAGTTCATAGCCCTCTTCTCAGTATTTAGATAGGGAGCTCAGTGCAAAGCCTTGGCCTTGAATATACAGGTAGGCGTGCTAGGTAATACATTATCAATATAATTGAATTTATTTTAAAATTTGCCAAAGCGTAGAGAAAATGGAGACCATGATGATACAGACACCTGAGTACATCCTTAATGTTATGGACAGAACTGCTGTAAATGGACCTGCACGTGTGTGGTTTTGTCCAAGCGTCTAGAGAATCTGTGACCCGTTGACCACTCTGTGCTTCTGCTAATTCCTCTTCCCAAGGTTAGAAGGCTGTATCCTTTACTCAGAGATAGCTCATGGTTCTTCCAGCTGGGCAGTCACAACACTAAGTACCTGAAGCATACATAAAAGTTGAACTTTAAACAAAAGCTTCTTTCTTACTGTCTTTTATGTGCTTCCTTAGGTAAATTACACAGTAGAAGTGTTGGCATGTTGTTCCAACATTGTATAAATTACAGTAAAATTACTCTTTTCTTCATTCAGTCTTCTTGGGTGAAGGAGAAATATGCATTTAAATTTAGTGAACATGAATCTCTCCTGACATGAAATAGGTGTTTTTTAATTTTCTAGAATTCATATTAGACTTCAAAATTATTGTAATTGAAATACTTAATACCTTTCCTTTTTATACAGGGATTACAAGGAAAAGCCTTCTGGGGCTAATTTAACACAAACAAGTCCCAATAACACTGAGAACTCTTTAACCCACTGGACAAAGTGTCTGTATGATATTAAAATGCAGGTAACAAGCTTATATCCGAAGGATTACATTTTTATGAGAAATTTTTCATACCTTTTATTCCCTCAGTGCCTGAAACATTATTATATTGCAGTACAATTATTTTATTACCCTCAAATATTATTTATTAAAATATTTAAGAAAACTTAATATGCAGCATAATTAAATCTAGATTTTGATGTGCATAGGTCTCGATGTGTGCTATTAGGGAATTAACCTGGTTTGAAGTCTGTACTTGTACGACCAAAATAGTCTTTCACTTTCCCTCTTGCAAATCAAATGAACCAATATTCATTTCACCCTTCAAAAGCTCAGGAATTCATGCTGTCTACATACTAGTGGAGTGCAGAGAGGCTGAGGCGTAATTACCTTAACAGTCAAATCATCCTGGTTTAAAAAGCAACCAACGAGCCAACCCATGAAGAAGTGTTTCTTTTCCTTTGATTTGGCAGGTTTTTAACGCCGTTGATGCAGTTCACAGTAGGTCCCCATCACAGTCCCATCTGCAGACCTGATGGGATGATGAACTGCAGCATGGAGGTGGGGAACTTGTTAAAATAGCCTTGCTGTCGCAGAAAATGGGGCACCACCAGCACCCTAAGGATCTAAAACACAGCCACTAAGCTATTTCTTGGGCATGGAGTAGGTGGTAGTTCACTTCTTTAGTTAGCATAAGCTAGCAGTGAGCAATAGGACAGGGATCGGCATTCTCTGCTGAGAACAGCAGCTCTGCAAAACTAAGGTGCCACGAGAAAGGTACTCTTCTGGGCATAAGGAAGCATATGCATTTGGAGGTTGGTGGCTTGCATCGTCCAGGAAAATAACACCTCCACACAGTATCAGCTGTGATGGTGAAAGCTAAATTAGCTTTCTTCACAATAAGCCATGTTCCATCTTGGACTGGTCAAATGATTACTTTGTTCTGATTTAAAGAAAACACATATTTGGAGATGTTAATTCTCTCCGACATGTTTTTACTTGCAAAATGCTTTAAAGTCAATAAACATTCAGTGCTTATTTGCTCAAGTGGAACTTGTTCCACTGTTCTTGTCTGCTGCATAAATTTTGTAAGTATTTTAAAAAGCTGCCGGAGTAAAAATACAGATATTCAAGAGCAGAACATTGTTCTCCTGGCTTCAAGGATTGGTAGTTAAGTGGCTTATACAGTTTTCTTATTTTGTTTGAAGCCTTTAAAAAAGAAGTACTTCCTGTAGACATTTTTATCTGGTAGGCGTGAAAACAGTGAGTGTATAAAAAATACTTTTGGAATGAAATTTAGGTGCCAAATTTAACCTAAATTTGAGTTAATCCCTATTGAACTGAATTCCGTATTAAAAGGATTATACACATCAGAAGTGAGACAGCTTCTAGTTCTTTGTCTGCTCTAGGTTAAAATACTTAAAGTAAGAGGGTTTATGTCACCTCTGTAACATAGAGCTATCATTTTCCTGTATTAGAGCTTTCTGCCTCAGCTTCTGCACTTACAGTAAAAGCAGCATTCTCCAGCGTTGTCAAATATTACTCTAGCTTTAATATTCCCTTCTGGAAAAGATTATAGCCAAAAAGATCTGGAAAAAGTTTAAAAATCAATAAAAATAAAAAAAAAGAAAGCGCATATAAAGTAACAAGTACGGCAGATTCTGCATTTCCCGAAATACGTGCAGGGAATGCTCCCTCCTAAACCCATTCTTGCCTCTTGTAACCTTACTGAAAGTAATTCTGCTCACTTTTCAGCCAGCCCTGACTACCCTGCCCTGTTGTCCTGGTTTGATGTAAAACAGAACCAACTTTCTGTTCAGTAATTTTGTTTCTTAGCTAGGCCTCTTCTAACTCTCTGAAATTAACAGCATGTTGTGTCTAAAACGGTTCGTTCAGAGTGATAAGAGAGTGTGTGCCAAGGAATGGCGTGCAGAGAAGCTCTTGCTTATACTTATTGCTACAACAACCAAGGTCAGCTAATTTCGTTATTTGCCCCGTTGGAGGGTTGGAAGCGGAAAAGCGTAGAGGGGTCCCACCTGCAGGAAGGAGAGGACAGGACAGGTGACCAAAAATTGACCAACAGGAGTATTCCATCCCATCTGCCCCATGCTCAGTATAAAAGCTGAGGGATCAAAGGGTCAACTCTCTTCCTTCAACGGCTGACGTCCAAGGAGGACCCTGTCTGTTCATCTGCCTTTGATCCTGATCCATGTGTTCCTGACTCCAACTCTGGAATCCAGTTCCCACCCATCGCTGAGTCCAGCCTGGGACTTCCCCCGTGCCTGCTGGTGACATCATGTCCTGGGAGCTTAATATGGTTTTGTATATACTGTATGTGTTTCATTATTTTCCTTTTTATTTTATTATTAATATTTCATTAAAGTAGTTTAGTTTCTTCTAAACTCGTACATCTCTTTATCTCTCCTCCTCCTCTCCGTGCATGAGGGGGGAGAATCTGTCGCCGGCCACTGGCCGATTTGGTCAAAACCACAACACCTGTGTAATAAACCTGACACCAAGACCTACGAATGATCCTAGATGTTAGTCTTTAGTAAATACACTCAAATAGCAGTGTATTAAGATATAACAAAACTGTGACACTAACATAAAGAGTCATGAACCAAACTTTGAGAGACTGATGGAAAGGAGAAGAAGCTAACATGAACAAGCTAGCAGGCTGGTATCACATATAAGGAGGAAATATAAGACAACGTAAATTTGAAGCAGCACAATATAGATATGGAAAACTGAAATGTTTTACTAACAGCTCAGCGATAGTCGGGACATTGCACTACCTGGGCAAGGCAACAGCAATTCTGTGCTTACATAAGGGCTCTGGAGGGGAGAAGAGCCCATTCCAACCTAGTGCTTAAGTACTCTTTCTGACTGTAAAGCAGGAAAACCTTCCAAATTTGATGGGGTAATGGGAAGGTTTGTATTATTAAGAGCAATGGGCCAACAAGTGTTCATTGTCAGTCTTGGTCAATCTAAAGTACCTCAGGTAACCAACTGGTATAATTGAATCAGATTGGTCAATTATGCTGGAAATACGTCAAATCAAAGATGATGTAAAAGTTCCTCAGACTAGTTCTGTCATTAACTGCAGAAAAACCTAGCTAATTAACTTATTATAATATACTCTTTAAGCCTTAACTCATAATTGATAGTTTTACTTTGTGGACACATTATTGAAACAAACATTTTATTTAGAAAACACAGTGTAAATGTCATAGGGCCTTATGAATAAAGTAATTCTTAGTGAAATTATTGAATACAATCCTCAGAATCAGTAAGATCACCTCACCACTTTCCCACTGTTGTAGGTGCTTACTCTTATAAAGGCTGTTGCCATGTGTGTTCCTGAAGTGCAAAGCATGGTGCAGTGCTTACTCCCACCGGCTGCTGCCCGGTGCAAATTATCTACCTTGTGCAATGACCTCTTTCTCAGGAGCAGCAATAGCAGCTGGAGTTGACAAGGGCCAGGAGCTCCTAAACTGGAAGCAGAAAAGGACACGTGTCTGTGGTCTTGTTCATATTTTGTCATTCATATTTCTGTACAACTCAGGAAGTGTCTCACCCCGACACAGGTACAATAACCAAGTTTGCTGTGCAGCACTTGAAAACCAACATGATTTCAGTCTCCAGATAGATAGAAGGAGGTGGCAGAGCTGTCAGGCTGTATTCTTACACTGACGCCTGGAAAGTGTCTCTGCCCATGAAGGCTCTTGTGTAGGGACCCAAAAGAGAAGAGAATGAGGCTTCTCAATCTTTCAGAAGCCTGAAGGGGTGAGGATATCCCCAGCTGCAGAAGCTGAATCCACATCTCACATGCTGTTGTTTTTGGGTTTTTTTGCAGATGTTCTGATCCTGCTTTCTCACTCCTTTAGGGCTGGAACTGACACAGGCTAATGCCTCCAATGCACCGTTAACCACAAAGTAGTCACAAAGTGCACCAGCATGCACAATATTAAATAAAAGCACCAATTTCTTCAGTTTCCCTGTAGAATAACTATACCCTAAGGAATCAATAATTTGGCTCTGATGATTTTTGTGTATTTACATTAGCAGCTATGTTGATCTGGGGCCGTAGCCTTTTAAAGCACGTCTTTTGCAGCTCTTTTAAAACATCAAAATTTCTAAAACTACCAGATGAGAATGTCCTCATGGGCAAGAATTTGGGAGGAATGAAACCTCTCCAGGTTTGCTGGCTGCCCACAGCTGTAACGGAGGTGGCCTGTGCACGAGGAGCTGCTGCCTGGCTGCCGGCCACGCTCCTGCCTGGCTCCCCTGGGCACAGCTGCTGTGGGAGCTGAGAGCTGGGTTTGGAGAAAGTCCAGGAGTGGTGGGGAGGTTGGGGCAGGCACTCCGGTACTGCCCTGTCTTTGACGAAGGCTCTGCATTTCTTGCACGAGCGACAGTAAGGACCAATTAATTTGGAAACCTGCAGGAAGGCGGTACCTCTGTTACATCGCTACATCTGGAGCGATGATGCCCTCGTGATGTGGTGTGCTGGCGGTGCTGAGAGCAGCTGGGGGTGTCAGCAGTGGTGCTGGCAGGTGTGACAGCGCTGGGAGGCACAAGGGAGGGCCGGGGAGCCCCAGACAGGCAGCTGGGGAATGGGACAGTCCAGCCCAGCTTAGTGTGTAAGGGCACATGGGATCTATGTGTCTGGGATCCGGGGGCAGCTCCGTGCTGTGGGAGCTCCCCCAGCAGCACTTGCTTGAAAACTTCACAGTCTCCATCTCGCTTCAGCCCTGCCAAGAGCCACGTACAAAGTCTTTGCATTCCCCAGCCTTGCTCCAGTACATCCCACTGCACCGGGGGGCAGCTGCCTACACTGACCCCGCAGTTCTGAGTCCGTGTGAGCAGTAGGTCCTGCGTAGCAGCTGGAGAAGCTGACTTTCACTGCTCATCCTTTATCTTTGCTGTAGAATCGTTGCGGGCTTTTCTTCAGAAATGGCTGAGTTTCTGTGATTCCTTTGTCTGGCGTATGCAATTAATTAAAATCTCTGGGTGAAAAGCTCTTCTGAATGAAACTTCCTATATAAATATGTTATTATCTTTGCCAAAAATGATTTTGAAACCCTGCTTAGCTCTATCTTGTTTTTCCCAGTTTGGTTCCTTTAGAAAAAGGCATAATAATAATGAATAAGGTGACGATACCATCTTTTTCTATTGCTTTAGTTTTCTAGATGTGTCAGTATTATCTTTCTCAGCAGTCGTCATTGCACTGAGTGGATATAAACTCTTATTAGGAAATTGCAGCTTAAATTGCACATCGCAATCACCTTGAATTTGCTTGTCTGTCCTTCAAGCAAATTCTAAGCCAGAAAACCATTAGTAATACCTTCGTACTCCTGATGTACATTACCTTTACAAACAATTCAAGTGTTAATAAATTGAATTCATTCCAAGAAATAATGTCCTGTGTTCTTGGAAATGAAACCAAATCCTATCACTTTACCATTTTCTAATTAAAGCTGGACAAACACTCGGTTTATGATTTGGAGACAGCCAGGAAAGAAACAATATGCATTACTCATCCCTTTTTCACTTCAGAGATTAGTGTCAGCTGGAAGCTGCATATAAATATTGTACATTGTTCAATAAATAAATGTCAATAGATGCATAGAGAATGCGGCTCTTGATAAACAGTCTTCTATGAAAGACTTCTTAGAGAAGCTGTTACCAGTGGAAGAGTGCGGCCTCCCGTGTATTTGTTTTTGGTATGAGTTTCTGCAAGTTGATGTGTACACTAGTCCTAATTAGCATGACTGCACATCAGCTCAAAGCTCTCTTGGTAGCTAATATCAGCAGCGCTACAACTAGCTGTGGAACTGACGAAATGTGTGTCGGTCACTGTTGTACTACTCTATTGGAATTACAAAGATGTTGCGGTCTCTTAGTAAAAGACACTGCAGGTTAGAAGACCAGGTATTTTGGTTTTTAAAGCAGTAGGGCTAAAATCTATGAGGAACTTTCTTGGAAATAGACTGAGCAAAAACCTTTTTTTTAAATCTACCTATCGATATAAAAAAAAATCTACATATAGGTCTGTGCACCACAGAAGCTGCCTGGCAAATGCTAAAACAAAGACCACAGGGCACTGGAGAGAAACATCCTTGTAATATTTTTACTACTCTTCCTCTCACCTTACCTGCAGCCATTAGGCATAGAGGGATGTGCCGTGGGGCACCCCACCAGCTTTGCCCACCTGCAGTGCCCAGCAGCACCTGGCTGTTTGTTTTTCTTCTTCAGCTACGTCTCTCAGCTTTTCTTTGAATCTGTAAATCCTGTGGTTTATCTTTTATTACTCACCAGAGGGAGACAACAAGAATAAACCCCTTTGTTCCAACAGTGATAAAAGCATGAGAGGGAGAGATGGCATCCTCCGTCTTCCTTCAAATCAACAAGAGTCGGTCTGAGAGAATGCCACGTGTGAGAGACTGTGGATTGTTGGGCTGATGTAGGGTCTGAATGTGGTGCCAGAATGGTTTGCTTCGTCCTCCTGGCAAGCCAGCAGCAAAAGATTTGCAGGAAAAAATGACTGTCCATAATGATTCATACACATTTCTACAGAGAACATCTATCTCTTGGTGGGCAGGGAAGCGGTGATAAATTGTTCAAGATTGTGGGTAGCCAAAAGATCCTGGCCTTGCAAGCTGCGTATCAGAATCTCCTGTAAGGTTTGGGAGCAGTTTTCAGGTGGGAGCTCTCCCAGAGTCCCAGCACTTCATTTTTGCAGGATGAGGTTACATTGGGCAAGTTGGTGACGGCAGCCTTCACAGCACATGCTGGTTTGCTTTTTCCCACCATGGAGAATTCAAATAATCCCCTCATCACTTTCTGCCCCATAGTGGGAACCCATCTCCTGCCTGAGTACTTGTTCTTGGAGTTAAAGGTTCCTGTTCTTGACAGCACTCTGAGCACAAAAATCTCAACTTTTGCTAAATACAGCTTTTTAACAGAGAGATGTTCAACATACTGAAATCAAAGTGAGTGTAGAGTCCTTGGTGATCCAGATCATTAGACTGAAGTTCCTTCTCAAGAAAGGTATTTTTCCCTCTATTCAAAAAATGAAATGACTACATTAGCTGATGTTATAGTCTATGTACACTTTAATAGCGTAAATTTTTCACTTTTTGTACTTGAAGACATTTTTATAAAGGTCTGCCCTGGCCACTGCACTGGAGCTGAGGTGGCTGGGAGCAGCCTATATGGTGATTAGAGCACAGAAAGGGTCAGGGTTCACATCCTCTTAATCAAGGAGTCATCTGACATGAATTGTCCCCCATCTTAGCTTGGCACACTTATTACTTGAGCATTGTTACCACCAGCACTAATGATTTCGTGAATCTAGGCTGTCATTTCCTGTGCTTTTCAATGGTCGTAAAACAAGTCCTCCGACGAAGACAAGAAGTAGTAATTACCTTATTTCAGAGAAATTAATTACACTGGAATAAGACAAAAGTCATCATGCCAGTGGATGATGAAAGAGCAAATGAGATCATGTCATATTAGCCAGGAGTGGTTTATCCCTGAAGTTTAAGTTTCTAATGAAACTTTCAACAATAGAAACTGATTTTTTGAAAGAATCAATATATCCATTAGCTTTGACTAATGGTGATTAAAACCCCTGCAAAACAAGCATGAGTAGCATGATTTTTTTTAGGGGACTAGAACATCTATTTTATGAAGAAAGGCTGAGGGACTTGGGTCTCTTCAGTCTGGAAAAAAGATGACCGAGGGGGATCTTAGCAATGCTTATAAATACTTAAAGGATGGGTGTCAGGAGGATGGGCCAGGCTCTTTTCAGTGGTGCCCAGCGACAGGACAAGAGGTAATGGGCACAAACTTGAGCATAGGAAGTTCCACCTAAAGATGAGGAGGAACTTCTTTACTTTGAGGGTGGCAGAGCACTGGCACAGGCTGCCCAGAGAGGTGGTGGAGTCTCCTTCTCTGGAGACATTCAAAACCCGCCTGGATGCGTTCCTCTTCAACCTGGTCTAGGTGACCCTGCTCTGGCAGGGGGGCTGGACCAGATGATCTCCAGAGGTCCCTTCCAACCCCGACCATTCTGTGATTCTGTGATTCTTTGTTGCAGAATAAAATAAATGCAAACCCCTGAAAATACTGATTTTATCTCAGTATCCCTTCTGGGAGTTGGTTTTGGGTGGTTTTTGGTTTTCTTTTTGGTTAAGGCACAAGAGAAGAAAGGATATTGGCACAATCCTGGTCTGTACTACTAGGCAGCAGATTCAAACCTTGGGGTTTCATTACCGTGAGAGTGGGGGAATGGAGCTCACTGACAGCCTCCCTCCAGGTAGCAGGGCTCCCTCTTCAGCGAGAGTCTTTGGCAATACATCCAGCTGAATGCCAGGCATGTTGGTTAATATGGATCTTGCTAAAAGGGTGATTTTTGTTCCCTGAAAAAGTCACGCATTTTCCTTACTCAGACTCTATGCACACTCTTTTCCATATCATTTCCAAACACACTCTATTCAAAACCGTTGTCAAAAGCATAAAGGAACAAAATTATTTTTCCTGAAATATACCATATCTTATTTTTCTTATGATCTTACTTTGCGATGGTTTTCTACAGATAATGCTGTACATGGCACAGTGTACGTTGGCAGTATTATTGAAAAGCCAAGCGCAGGGGAAGAAAAAAATATGAGGTTTATGGTTTATCTCATTATCTTTAGGAGCCTCCAGATAAAATTGTAAATGGGTGTTTTCATAAAGCTTTCCAGTTCTCACCACCCAGTACTAATTAATGCTTTGTATAAATTCGCACATCTTGTCACAAGCACAGAGAAAGTATGGGAAAATTAAAAATGCAAACTTTGCTGACATGCATGTGACCTTTTAATTTTGCATATTTTTGCTGTCTTTGTTTTGAACAAGAATTTTGCAGTGGAAATTAAAAATGCTGTCCTATTTAGAGCGCTTTCATATATGTGTGTTTATTACTGTACTAGCCCTAGCAGTACCTGCAGCTGGAATACAAAATTCTGACGTGGAGCTGAGCTAATACAGACACACAGAGACATTCAGCCTCTTCCCAAGAGCCTTGCAATACAATTTAAAGTAAGTTGCAAGGGTGAGGAATAACAAATATTGGGAAGAATAAGGGAAGAAGATGGAATATCACAGATAGCACTGTGATACACAAGCCATTGTAGATTTAGATTTAAGCCCTTCTTTTAATTTCCTATGCAGCGGGCACCTGGCTGGGCGAGTATTTCTGGCTGCCTCTGATATCAGAGAGCAGCAGGAGCCTGTTCTGCTGGGAGCTGCACGGACGGATTTGTTCAGTGGGACATTTCTCCCCTCTCAAGGCCACTTAATGTTTCCAGAGTGGCCCCCCAAAAGCTTGTCTTCCTGAGAGTCAGGCACCTCCTTAACTTAGGGCAGCACCAGAGTATAATTGTTTCCTCATTATTTGAGGTCTCTCTCTCCAGTCAGTCAGGGTTGCCTCTGACTCAGGGAGATGATGTACTCTGTGCTGCGAAACCTTGCGAGAGGCGGGTTGATGTTCTCATTAAAGGAACCATGAGTCCTTTGAGAACATCATGGCCTTCAAGAAACTCAATTTGTTGTTTGACCTGCTTTCTCCAAAGAGGCCGCTGGAGAATGTGAAGGAAAGGTTTGACCGACTGTACCCACACTGACACGTTGGGTGGAATCACGGGAATACGTCTTTTATGAATTGCTGTCTATTAATTCACCTGTAGCTCTACAGAGAATACAACTTTTAAAAAACATTCTTAAAATGTTACCTGAGGTACTGCATAGCTCATCAATTAATAATTAGTAATCCACTAATAACGAGCAATTTTTACAGTTTAATAGAGCTCTGTGCTGAACTTAGATGAAAGATTGTTTCAGGGGGTTTTTAGGAACTATAGATTTTATATGTGTATGTGTGTGTTTGATTTCTCACTGCCTAGGATTTTTGTATAATTGCATGCATGTGGAAAAAAAGCTGGAAAGCTCTGTTAAATCACACTGGTAGTGATGCACAGTTTGGAGAGTTGCAGATGACTACATGGCTGGAGAATCAGACCCTCTTCTGTGAAGACAGCGGTGAAAGACCAGGCTCCAAAGCCTAACTTGGACCATAAGAGATAGGAATAGCTTTGTAGCAATCCATTAAAAAATAGTGCATTTATTCTATATAGCTCTTACTGTAGTGGCTTCTCAATGTGTCATTTTAGCAATCTTTTTTGTTACCAAGTCTCAACTGATCATGCTAATGCCTGAATTGTGACTTGGCAGTCACAACATTAGTCTGCTGCACATTTAAACAGACTGTTGAAAGAGAATTTTTTAACAGCTAAAATCCAAGCACCTGGCAAACAGAATGTTTTGCAAGGAGATTGGTTTATTTCACTTGACAGTTTTATTAAACTTTAATCACCTTCTCAATGCGTGCATTGTCTAGTACCTGCTGTTCCTATGGCCTAAATCGGGGACTTTTTAAAAGATGAATACTTATTTTTCTGATTCTCAAGCACAGTGTAGTTCTGCTGTCTTTCATTATTAACTGTAAACCAGAGACACAAATTGGTGAGATAAAAAGAGGCAATAAAGCAAAATTAAGGTGCTGTCAACACTAGATTTGTCAGGAATTTAATGAGCTTTGCAATAAAGGATGCTGATTATAGGTAATATTTCACAATGCCATTCATCACTCAACAAAATAATATATTTTAGGAGACAACAGTAATTGTGTTCCGACAGGATGGAGGTGCTTACAAACGAGATTGATGGGTGCTGTGAGCAGGTGCCATTGCCACTGTGCTCCAGTTAAAGGCTATGTGCATTGTACGAGGTTAAAGTCATCTCTTAGCCAGTGTTTGCTTTACAGAAAGCTTAAATAACAGTAAGAGAACACCAAAATCAGCTCAGACTGTCTCCTGCTAGACATTCCTATGGTTTTATGCAAATCCCATGTTTTCCCCATTTCCTTCTGATCTCTACGTCTTCTCCCATGCTGCAGGAATGCATTCGGCAGGTGCATCTGAGGCATGTTAAGACTCAGTAGCCAAAGGCATATGATAAGGCTACTGCCCAGTCTGGCTACTGTGGAGCAGATGCCCATTAGCAGCCAGGGCTCCAGCGGACAGCCTTTATGGCAAGCACAATGCAATGTTTAAATTTCTAGCATAGAGACCATAGCGAGACACTTCAATTGCTCTGTCACTGACCCAGGAACCTGGGAAACTTGCCCTCCAGTTGTTTTCTAGGAAAGTGAAACACCTGAAGAATTTACTGGTGAACTTAAAGGCAGATTTTCCTGCTGGGTCAGATCTTTCATTTGCCTTCAATCCTTTTTTCTGAACTATAACTCTGGTTGGTTGCACAGATTACTTTCACTTCACAGTCGTGCAGATGAGCAAATGGGGGCAGTCAGATCTGCTAGGTGTCATCCTCTGCTTATTTGCATTGGCGTAACTTGAGGTAGTTGCTAAACCTGTAAAAACAAGAGAGGAATGAGGATCTATCAGCACAATGACTCACACCTGGTAGGTGTGTGCAGTAATATCAGAAGTGTCTTGCCTGATGGGGAATCTGCTTGGAAACAGATCCTTTGTATCTGCAAAGAGCTGTGTAGATATGACAGCGTGAATAAAGAAGCAGCTGACTTCACTGTGGACACAGGTACTTAGATGTCCAAAAGCTGAAAAGAATTTCAATTGAACGTCACCTTTATGCAACTTTTTGTTTTTGGCTGCAATCACACAAAAAAAATATTGTCTGGCTTTCTTGTTAGCAGAGATTGAGAAGATGACATCAAAGCTAATCAAAAAGCAAGTTTTAGAGCTGAAAGCTATGATGTGTCAGCCCGAGTCCTGAAAATCCTTATTGAGCCTGGTAGTCTGACTCACACAACCGCTTCCTCCTTATTAGAGCCCTCTTCATCTGAAGAAGGAGCACTGAAAAGTCTGAGAAAATCTGGTCGCATATTACCTGGAGCTGGCCCAGTACAGCTGTAAGATTCAATTCATTAGTATTTCTGAAGCAAAGAAAGAAATCATTTATACGCACTAAGATTTTAATTGGTACCTGGATCAACAGCATTCAGTATTCCTCAAATATGCAGCCATTACTTTATTTTAACCACATTTTGTCACTGATCCATTTGATATCAAGACGTCAGGACATCAAGAATGTAGGCCTGAGCCTATGGACTATCACGTGAGGCTGTGGTAGACATTCTGGCTAACCTAATATGGAGGAAAAAAAAAGCAAACCCACAGTTAGCTGTGACCATTATGAATGGCTTACTCCTTACTCACCATCGCCATTGAGTTACTTAGCACTGAGTGTCCCGGGGCGAGCCAGGGGCTCTAAAGCTGGGGCATTTTCTGGTATCTTTGTAAATGTCAGCCAAGGCATATATAGTATCATTTTGCTTTTTGATGCATGACAAATCACTTTTAGATTGAGATTTGTAAAAGTGATTTTTATTCCTTTTGTGGCATTCTGGAAGAGGCTGTCAAGGTTGTGAAAAAGGCTCACTAGCTCTTTAATATGTCCTGACCCAGTGAGTGCTGGAGTGAATGGAAAACCTTTTTGTCTCCAGTCATGGTTAGATGAAGACACAAATCTCCTGGGATTCATTAAAAAATCCAAGCCGATGCAGTCCAGTTCAGCACCCAGTAGCCTGAAAGTCCTGAAAGTTGACTTGGATCAATAGCTGGGGAGTTTTTGCACAGTCGTTTCCCTGTGGATATTCATAGTCTGCAGACATGATCTCTTTGGTCTTTTTCTCTTTTCACAGGGACGAGATCCAAGCTCAGTGCCCACCACTACACATACAACACAGGACACCTTCAGTCCAGTACCCGCGTCACCTCATGCTCCTCATGACCGAGAGGGGAACCACACACCAGTGGCCACATTCCTTGGTAAATTCCTACTGTCACACCACAGTTATTCAGGGTGTTATGTCATCTGTTTCAGCCTGGTTTTATTGACTGGGTAAATAACTCTCTTGATTACAGCAGTTACAGTTTTTCCTGTGGTTATGTTTGGCAACGAGCTGCTCAGCCTTTTTTAACTGCGCTGTTAATTAGAAGGTCTATGCTTCCCTTCTTGTCAAAAGCAACTGAGCTCCCTGCCACTGGAGTTTCTTCTTTTCCCTTCTCCTAGGGTGAGAGCGCGATTGCTTGGTTACGCTTCAAGTCTTCTGTATGGTTTTAATAAAATCTTTAATTAATACTCTGAGAGGTTGGGGTTTTTTTCTGTGGCTGGGCACATCTTGAGCACAATTTTTTAATGGCAGTAAACAAAAATAAAGAATACTTAATTGCGCTCCCAGTACAGCTCTGACATTTCTCGTAATGATGCAATAGCCTTGGGTGGCTAAATATGAATGCCTAAAAGAAGTCAGTATAGTGTTTGTGACAAGAAACCTGACTTCGTTAACTAATCAAGCACTAGAGGGAAAAATCTGCCCAAACATTGACAAATCTTTGGCACTGTTAAAATCCAGGGACACTGGACCCTCTAGGAACACAGGGCAAGCCATTAGTGTCCACTTCCTAGGTTTTAGAAGAAAGCAGCAATAGTCTTTTACCTGTAAAAATGTAAAAAGAGCATGAAAACATTGAAGTGACTCCAGCTGAAGCCCAAGAAAAAACTAGGCATGTCAATGTAAGCAGAAATGAGCCCAAAACATCCACACGTGGGAAACTGGTAACAGTATTATTTCTAAATACAGATTATATATTACTTATTGCCATCAAAGATCAGACTGAGAGTTTAGTTTTAGATTTTGAAGAAGGAAAAAAGATATTTATATGCTTCTAGATATAAAATAATCACAAGAGATTGTGTTCATCTCACGTAACTTGTTGAGACAGTCTCCGTCTACAGCCAAAGGAGGGAGAAAGGCACCTCCTGAGGCTGACTCAGCTTTTCAAACTTTGGGCTCCAGTCTAAAATGAGATGTGCCCTGACGAGTGGTGTTCCCCAGGGGTCAGTACTGGGTCCAGTCCTCTTCAATATGTTCATCAATGACCTGGATGAGGGGATGCAGTGTACCCTCAGCAAGTTTGCCGATGACAC
>VWZL01002122.1:378089-394923 GCA_013396915.1 Stercorarius parasiticus | reverse complement strand
CTGGGGTGCATCAAGAAGAGTGTGGCCAGCAGGTGAGGCCACAGACCTCTACTCTGCCTTGGTGAGGCCGCACCTGGAGTACTGTCTCCAGTTCTGGGCTCCCCACTTCAAGCAGGACAGGGAACTGCTGGAGAGGGTACAGCAAGGGGCTACCAAGATGATTAGGGGACCTGAGCACCTCTCTTATGAGGAAAGGCTGAGGGATTTGGGTCTCTTCGGTCTGGAAAAAAGACGACTGAGGGGGGATCTTATCAACACTTATAAATACTTAAAGGGTGGGTGTCAGGAGGATGGGGCCAGGCTCTTTTCAGTGGTGCCCAGCGACAGCACAAACTTGAGCATAGGAAGTTCACCTAAACATGAGGAGGAACTTCTTTACCCTGAGGGTGGCAGAGCACTGGAACAGGCTGCCCAGGGAGGTGGTGGAGTCTCCTTCTCTGGAGATATTCAAAACCTGTCTGGACGCGTTCCTGTGCAACCTGCTCTAAGACAACCCTGCTCTTGCAGGGGGATTGGACTAGATGATCTCCTGAGGTCCCTTCCAACCCTATGGTTCTATGATTCTATGATTCTCTTCCAAGAGAACATAAATTTTAAGTTTGCCTTCAAGACAAGATAAATTTTCAAGCAAGACATACTCTACTTTCTGTATCTGGACTACAAGAAAATTTTCGCTGATTTATATGCCACTGATCACTATCACAACTGGAAATCTGGAATATAATGAGGATGCAGCACTTTCTGTATTCACATAATGTGCACATGAAGGAATTTTGTATTTTTCTGAGTAATGAAGTGTTGATACTTGCCTGAGGTGGGATGTTCAACTAGATGAACAACAGGTCTGCTGGGAAGACCATCATTATATACCTATTCATGCATTCTTATTTTTGCCTATTTTCATATTCTTGTATGACTACATTTTAAAACCTCAACCTGGCTTTCTGAAAGAAGTTATATTTATGTATCTATTGAATGAAAAATGTATGTATTGGCTCTGAAGAAACATACTATTCTCTACTATGAAGTGCCCCATTCAATACTTACAAATCCTCTACCGCTTTCTTTGTACTATAGCATTTCCATATAGTTTGATTTGAAGACATCCAACTGTTTTCAGGTTTTGAGATTCCCTTGTGTACCAAGAAACTACATACATAGGTTCATTACGATGCCTTAGGACAGAAATCACAAGTTGCATTTAAAAATTTGAGCCTGGGAGAGGGCGAAAGATGTCGTATCAATGCAGCCTTTACCATCTATTGCAGAGATACAAGGAATGGCAACTCTGTCATGCTCAAAGTATGGGTTAAGGTGACAAGGAGGTGGACTGAAAACTGGCTGGAATGCCAGGCTGAAGGCACTGTAGTCAATAGCACAAAGTCCAGATGGAGGCAGGTCACTACCAGTGTACCCCAGGGGTCAATACTAAGGACAATCCTGTTTAACATCTTCATCAATGACCTGTACGATGGGAAAGAGTGCACCCTTAGCAAGTTTGCACAAGACAAAACTGGGAGGAGTGCCTGATACACCATATGATGTGTGCTGCCCTTCAGGGGGACCTCCACAGGCTGGAGAAATGGTCTGTCAGGAACAACATGCAGTTCACCAAGGGGAAATGCCAAGTCCTGCACCTGGGGAGGAACAAGCCCAGGTTTGTTGAGGGTCATCAACAAGATGACCACAAGCCAGCAACGCACTCTTGCTGCGAAGGTGGCCAATGGCCGCCTGGGCTGCATTAGTGAGAATGTTGCAAGAAGGTGGAGGGAGGTGATCCATCCCCTCCACTCAGCACTGGTGAGGCCACATCTGGAATACTAGTCCAGTTCTGGGCTCCTCAGTACAAGATGCATATTTACTGGAGTGAGTCCAGCACAGGGCTACGAAGATGATTAAGGGACTGGAGCATCTGACAGATGAGGAGAGGCTGAGAAAGCTGGGACTGTTCAGCCCAGAGAAGAGAAGGCCCAGGGTTATCTCAGCAATGCATATAAATATGTGATGGAAGGGACTGAAGAAGAGGGAGCCAGGCTCTTCTCATTGATGTCCTCCACTAAGAGGACAAGAGGCAATGGGCACAAACTGAAACACATGAAATTCCACCTGAACACTGTGGGGGTGGTCAAACATTGGAACATATTGCTGGGAGAAGTAGCGAAGTCTCCATCTGCAGAGATATTGAAACCCAACTGGGCACAATGCTGGGCAATCTGCTGTAGCTGACTCTGCTTGAGCAAGGGGGCTCGAGGGGGATCTCAAGAGCTCCCTTCCAACCTGAATGATTTTGTGACTTTGTGATCATGACCCTTGAAAATTCTGGTATTGCTAACAGCTTACTGTAACTGCAGTTGCCTGCAGCTGCAGACTGAATGGCTGTTTGCTCTGTCTTTATAAAAAGTTTCCAGAAGCTTGGTTAAAACTAGTCCAAACACATTTGTTGTGTGCTTTTTTTCCCCCACAAAATCATATTATTTCAATGAAAATTCCTATAAATATTTCTCCATATATTTCATTTTGGAATATTTTAATCTCAGAAAACTTTGAAACTCCTTCATATTTGCCTTTATGCATTTTTATTTATTATTTTTAAGTGTTTAATGATAGATGAGGAATGGTAGTGCTACAACATTGATGGAATATTTAATTCTTAAGATCAGTAAAAACCGTTAATACATTTTACTGATTGAAACAGATTATCTTTTTTTAAGATTAATATCTCAAGTTGTTTCATTGCAGTACACAGAAGGTATTCTGTCCAACCACAAAGGAGTAATTTATCTTGATGATTCTAGAGTAAAAGGAAGATAAGGAAGACATTTCAAAAAGCCATAATTTCCAGCAAATTAGGAATTCTGTTTCAACTGTCTCAATTTCTCCAGATTAGGACTGTTTTATAAATCCATTTCATAAGCAGCAAGTAAGAAAGAGCATCACATAAACAGAGGAGGACCTGATCTCCTGGATGTCAGACTTACATAAACCAGAGCAGAAAGTCTCCCAAAGTCAAAGGAGAGTTCTTGTGTCATGCCAATAAATGTGAGAGAAGAATCAGGTGTAGAGGTAACCAGTTGGTTATTTAAATACTAATTAACCTTTCCAAGACTTGAGTACATCACTGTTTCATAGGCACGCAGCAGAGAAGCCTTTCTGGGCATTTCAAGCCAGGTGCTGAGAAGCTTCAGTTTCCCCAAAAGGGGACTGTTTGTGCACGTTAAAGATACTCAGCAGCATTCAGGACTGGCTCCAGATCATCTCTGGTGAAAGAGCATATTTTGGGACTGCCAAATAACCACACTGGCACTGTGTGCTGGGGAAGGACCCTGGAGAAGCGGAACAGCCGTATGGTTCTTGAGCGGGATTGCCGCACAAAGGAGCCAGCCCTGCCCACAGGGTCATTCGCAGACAGAGACATAGTTACCGTGGTCAAACAGTGATACTGAGATTAAATGGACAACAAGGAGACAGTAGAAGAGGAAAGAAGTGACATTTATGTCCTGTTTTGGTATATCTGTCTCCAAAAGCTTCCTTATTTGCCCTAAAACGGTGGGATCCCACATCTCCATCACCCTAGTGCTGAGATCAATGCAAGAATTGGGTGTAGAGCTGTCAGCAGTGCACAACTATATGCTGGAAAAGGACCACCAGGAAAATTCTTGGTGGTCTTAAAGGGTATCATACATTGCTGTCCAAAAATGAGACCTGAAACCCTAAAAAACTGGTAAAAAGGTAAAAAGTACTAAGCAAGTATAAAAAATAAAAGAAGAAAGTCTGAATACATATGCTAGACATTAAAAAGAAATCTAAATTCAGTAAATGAAACAGAGTTCTCTAAATACTGTCTCTGATAGTATATTCTATTTCAAGAAAGGCATTTATTTCTGTCTATCTTATCAGTACCACAATGGTAGTCTGTGAGCTAGAGATAAACAGAAATTATTCTTTTTTCTGGCTAACGAATACTTATAGGCCTGGGCTGTTTTACAGATAACGACTCTTCTAAAATTGCTATAGTTCCTTCACCTCTCAGATGCTTATCTCTTTTACGGAGGGCATCAGAGGCAAAGTTTTTGGCTTTAGAGACAACCTATGGGTGCTTATTACTACCTGAAAATAGGACACAGTTGGGTTCTGGAGTGGAAAGTAGGGAATGATGAAAACAGGGAGAAAGAAGCATCTGGAGGACATAAGAACGTTGACACCAGTCTCTTGAATTGCCAGACTAAAAAGGAAGGAAAGAGTTTGCGGTTTCTCTTACTGTGTTTTCTGAGGAAAGAGCTGCTTCCAGTGTAGGGAATTAGGTAAATGTAAACCTGCAAGTGAAAGCTTATGGGGTCATCTAGTCACTGATGCTATAGCCCAAATATAGCTTTACAGGAACTAATTTTCAGATAAGAGTTGTTTTGATCTTAAGGGCCAAAAGTCTGCTAGATCGTCTCACTGAGCTTTCTGTCTATTAGCATACCATAAAATTTTTCCCCAGTTGCTCTAGTATACGGTCTGGTAGCATGTATATCTTTTAGATAATGTATATCTTAAGTAAAGGCTTACTGAAAACGTTGAAAGACACCATGTTTTCCCCTGGGGGTTTGCTGTAATGGGTAATCAATCTCATTGTTACAAACCTTTGCTTTATGTCTAATTGGAATCTGGTTTCAGGTACCTGTCATTGAGTCTTATTATCTCAGTGTCTGCTAGAATAAATGGGCCTTTAAGCCTTGGTATCTTCTTCTCATGGGAGTCCTGATGCAATCCTGTCATCTTCCAGTCTTTTGCTTAGTAAGATGTTGAGATATTTAAATCTCTTCGGTAAGGCTTTCCTCTTTTTATAAAAACTTCCACATCTTTTTATGTATTTATTCTTTTCTGCATCCCTTGCTACATTTTCAACATCTTTTTTACATGCAGATATTGATTTTCCCTATTAAAGTCATCACTCGTGTTTTCTACATTATAGATCTCATGAGTTCCTATTCTCCACCACATTGAATTTGGAAATTCAAACTTTATGATCTCAAAGCTTTCCAAGATGTAGTCAAGATGAATGTTAGTGAGCCAAAGAGAACAGGTAACTGCATGAACAGAGCTTTCAAAATTTTAAACAATGCAAAAGATGTGCTGAATTTTCCAGTCCTCTGTTTTCTCCTTCTAATTACCCATCTCCACCGCTTATATACAGATTTGCTCTTCATTTAGTAATTGGATTATCCTATTGTTTGGATTTCTTTTATTCACACTGTTAGGATTTCTTTTATTCACACTAGATTTTTAATATCTCTCCCTCCCACAAGGTCATTTTTTCCAGCTATGCATTGCATTTTCATGAGAGGTATACACTTGCAATTACAGGTGCTTTATAAATCATTATTGCTGTGAATCACAGACATAAATAAACAAGGTTGATGAAAGACCTTTTACTGCTATCAGTTATAACATAAAACGGGTTACACAGACAAGCTGTGACCTGTGAGATCAGATTGGTGTCTAGAGTTTTAATCTCTGTTCTTGGCGGCGGTAGAGAAAAATGGCTATCATTTATCACTAGCAAAGCATGCAGTAAGCAATAAGAATGTGTGAGCTCAGCTACATTAAACAGTAGCTGCTGTACACATGCATAAGCAGTGTTGTACCATACATCTACTACAAACATTTATTAGCAATATGCTGTAATTACGAACACAGATCCATTATAGATGACTTGAAACAGCAGAATTCAGATAATTGCAATGGGAGTGTAATTGCAATGGGCAAGCATCGTTAACTAATGTACTCAGATAACCAAGGGCCAACTAAAATTACCTTGTGCAGAAACCACACAGTTTTCCAATTAAAACGCATAAATAAATAAAAAAGGCAGGGGAACTCTCCAAGTTACGGCTACTTCTGTTTCTTCTTTCAATACACTTTCCTGTCCATAAGGCTAATAATCCTGGTATACAGTTTGTGATGAACAGTGCATTGTTGCAAGCAGCCATATATTTGTATTTTTCTTTAGTTTGAGAATGTCAAGACTGCAATGCTCCAGGCATGATGAGTACAGTACAGCCTATTTGCTTCACAGGTTATAAATTCCACACTAATGGCATCATGTCTAAGGAGCTCATCTAACAGTTTTGGTGAATCTTATCATTGACTTCTAGGGGAAACAGGGGAAAGAGTGCCAGGGATGTGAAACCACAGGGCAATGGTTTCTGTTAAGCCATCCTCTGTCTAAGCACATATCTATCCCTTCACCCATGCATGGTGGCACAAAGTCATGTACTTAATATGTAAGGCATATTAAGTTCAGAGGACAACCTCACTTCCAGTTTAGAGAAAACCATTGTGAGACTCCAGCAATGCCAAACCTTGCAGTTGCTTGTCAGGATTCATTCTGATAAATAGTTGTCATTCTGATCATTCTCTCCAAAACCAAAACATGCATTGCTTTTGTTCAGAGATTGTTTGTGCCTTCCACAGAAATATTCAATTTAATTTGAAATAAATGCTTATAATATCAAAAAGTTATATTACTGAAAGGACAGACCTGAAAGTTTTGGTGTTTGATTTCTTTCTATTATAAGTCAAAAAGGAAATCCCATACCAAACTGCTATCTATTAAGAAAACTATGAAAATGGCTTCAGACAATTATAGTGACCAGTTTTGCTCACATCCTTTAGTTTAGCTGTAACAAAGTTTTACGGTGTGAATTTTAGCATGTGAAAAGTCCCAAACAAGTCACCACTCTGTCAATGTCCAACACACAGCATTTACACCAGCACTTCAGAGCTCTGCTGAACTGAGGCCTTCATGAATAGCCTTTGCCTTCACAACACTATAGATGTTGATCATTGCACCTACTTATCAAAGCAACAAAGATTAAAAACTACTTTCCAAGATCACTGTTGCTATAAATTTTGCCTCATTTTTGGTTACAGGCAGTTGATCTCCAACTAGTCATGCATACAAAATTCATCTGCTATATAGGCATACAAGCCACTCCATTTGTATCACTAACACAGACAAGTAGAAATGATAGCAACAAATAAAAAAAACCTGCTCTTTTAATGTCCAGATGCTGCACTCTAAGAACGTGTCTGTGATTTGTAACCCAAGAAACAGAGCCCAAGGGTCAGCTTCCATAGGATCATCAAGTCAAAACATGAATTTCTTTTAAAATTTTTCAACTGTCATCTTTGAAGTAGAAATGAACAACAGCTGTCAAAACCAGCTGAGTAACAGATGCTGTGAATATAGGGCCATAAGTTAGGGACCTGATTGAGAAAAGGTCTACTATACAGCAAGGGCATGTTAGCATGCCCTTCAGCAATATCTGGCAGAAGGGCCTAGCACTGGAGCTGCATGGTTATTAAAGAGAGTGATTTGAACAACCTGGAAATGTTTATTTCTGAATTATGCAGAACCATTTCAAGGTTCTGTCAAAGTTATGGGTGTTTTCCTGTGTTATTCTGAAATGAAAAGCAGGGTTGAGATATTAATGTTCTGTGAAGGACATTCATTTAAAACAAGCACAGCGCTAAAGTACACTATCAGCTGCTTTATGATATAGAGAAGCTTGTAAGGGAATAAAAGAAGGACAGCAGAAATGTTTGATTTTAAACTTGATGTTTTCCTTTCACATGCAGCACTAAAGGGTATAGTTTATATTCTATGATTGTTTTGATCCCAAAAAACCTCATTTTCTCGTCCTGGGTGAAATGGGAGTAACTGCAGTGGTGTTGGGCAACCTACATGGTCACAAAGTTAGAAGGAGCAGCCCTAGACTGCTGTGGAGAAGCAACCCTGAAGCTGAAAACCTTTGGAGCAGTATTTGTCACCTATCACACCACCTGATTCAGAAACATATTTGGGGTCAGCTTCGGGCTATTCTGCTGATAACCTGTAGTGCAAGGCACTGGGGCTAGTGTACCTTATGATACCAGTAAGAAAGGCACTCAGACGCCACAAGCTATTGCTTAAAATACCATTTTCTGGAGTTAACACAAGAAAAACAAAGAATACAGATAATCTTACATCTCTTCAGGTGCTGGGAACCCTGAGCTGTGCAGCAGTAGACAGACCTCTGCTCAGGGCATGTGGTACAGATCCCACCCGTAGAAAGGTTCACTGACATTTTGGTTTAGACACCTCTCACAGAATTTTCTTAGACAAAAAAATATTCTATTCGTCTTTTCTCCCATCAAACAACTATATGTTCACATGAGAGCTTGCTGCTCCACACTAGGATAAAGACAAGGCCATGCAGGTGGTGTAATCGACAACACCAAGTGGGAGCTGCCTGTGGGCTCCTCTGTTACCATCACCCAGCTGAGTTTATGCCGTGGCCGAGAGACCTGCGCAGCCCAGCACAGGCCTGAAGGACAAGCTGCACATGCAGCACAGCGCAGCACAGCACCGGCCTGTGCCTACTCAGGTTCAGTTACATAGATCACTAAATCTTTGATGCACAATGGTCTTCTGGTTAAGATTGTTACAACCTCAAGGGGCAAAATCCTGCACCTGCTGGAGGCTTTAGGCTTTGCTTCTCTGCTGTGGGCATCAACTGGTGCTCTATGCCAGCTTCGTAGCTTCCACTACTCCTTGAAGTGAGTTCTGCCTACTGTCAGACATGAGACATGGTGGCAGAGGATTGTTCCCTTTATTATCTAGCACGAGGGTGATGGGATTTGCAGGCAGGCCATGCTCCAAGGTCAGGGGACCAACAGAGATAATAAAGATCCAGAGTGCATCAGGCTTCTTCCAGCATCAACCACACCATGAACAATGCAGCTGCAAGCACAGAAGCAAGTGTTCTCCTCCTGTAGAGCGAACAAGGTGCTTACGGCTCTGTCTGGGATGTAGGATATGTTACTGCTTCTCTTCTTTCTTTGCGTAGACACCCTGGGACTTTCACAGATTATCTCTGTTTCCTATAGCAAGTGGAGGATGAATATGTGCACAATACAGGCAAATCTCACAGTTTTACCTTGCGCAGCATTTGCCAAGAACACAGATTGTGTGCTGTAACTCTGAAGATGTTCAACATCTGGGGAACAGAAATCTGCTTTTGAGGGCTGCTCTGGGATCATCACAGCTCTTCTTACACCAGCCTCACATGGTTGTCTCCGGGCTGTTCTGCAGAATGGATTTTCAAGAACACTCTACTTACGAAGGTCCTATATTTATTATCCTCCCTCATGCCCCTGGCTCCATATCTCTATGTAAGAATTACTCCATACCCACTTTATGTTTAATACATGTGCTATAGTGGCATGCAGTATAGTAAGAATCAGAAATTGTCTCATAGTAACAAAAATTGTCCCATGTAACAAAATGAGCCTCTTGATTGATCCTGCAGGCAATATGAACCTCTTGTACTGATTGGTGATTTGGCTTCAGGAAAATCACTCAGTTCACTTTCCAGATAAATTTCAGCTCTCAGATTTGATAATCTGCTACCATACATGTAATGAGTAAGAGTTATTAGTTTAGGCCTCTATTTAGGAAGAAAGCTTTAATTCTAAGCCTTGGAGTGAATCTATCTTATAAAGCCAGTATATTTATAAATACACAAAAGTTTGTATTACGGTGGAGCCCTAATATACATAGAGAAAATGTAATTTTGCACAATGTAAAATTGTATGTATGTAGTGGTTTGGTTGCTTTCCTTTTTATAACTGAAAGGTTTGGTGCATGAAACCTAGTGGAACTTGCTTAATAGAGAACACTGTCAAAGTTACGAGAGCAAACTTAATCACTAAATGATTCTGAAAGGCAAATATCAAGCATTTTCTAGAGAAGCCTAAGCAATACTGATGCATTCCAAATCAAAGTTACGTAGACATCATTCACAGAAGCATGATAGAAGGGAAAAGTAGATCTTAAAGTACATCAGATGCGCATAAGCAACAGTTTTAAGAACTAAGTTCATTGGAAGAAGCTACTTTCTTTTACATCCTGGAAATTACAGGTGAATATTATTATTATTACTACACATAGCATCAGCTGGCAAGCATACATGTAACCCTATTTAAATTGTATCAATTAACACTAGATAATCACTACAACCTGCAACATTAAGTTTAGATTAAGAGTTAGTTAAAAAAAAAAAGAGAAATAGATTCTAAACATTCCAATATAGTTTCCATCTTCTAGGGCTCAGAACGTAGTTATTTTTCTAAAACTTCCCTGAAATATTTTAGAAAAGCAATTTAGTGTTTTGAAACTCTCATTTAAACATGGTATTTCTTCCTTTGTCTCTGCCCTCTTTTTGCCTGTGAAGGCAACAGAATAAATTATAGCTCTGGTTTTCTTCTACCTTTTCTTTTGGACAAGTGTAACTTTGCAAAAGCTCAGGGCATTTGGAAAAGTTACAGAACGGAAGCAGGAGAAACACAAGAAGATTAAAGGAAACCAGATGGCAGATATTACTAATTTGATTACATTCTGACAACCTCTTTCAATTATGGCCTCTTTTTTGAGTTTCTGGAGGGTGCTGAACAAGCACAATCCTTACTCTCAGACCATTTCTTCTATGCTTAGGAATATAGGCTCAGAAAAACTTAAAGTATTAGGTTCTCTTATCTGTCAAAACAGAGAGTCCACATGTCTACTGCCAATGGGGACTAGTCCCTGGCCATGAGCACCTTTGGGTTATGCTCACAAGCTGTTGAAAAGCACAGTCTGCCATGAGCCTGAACTACAGCAGGAACCATGTCAGAGCTGGACTAACAACTGTATGGTATAGATGACTGAACTGCGTGGTAGTGTACATTTTCTGGCCCTTTTTAATGCACTATCATAAGCCAAGCAATACAGACTGTGTCTCTGACTGCCTATGCTACCAACGATATGTCATCCTATCTATTAGGTTGTTGGGTGCACAGAGCTTTTTCTCGTTGGGCTACAAAGTTGTCCAAATTCACCATTCACTGTGGGCTTTAGGTGAGGCAGAGGCATGCTAGGTGAGTTTGGACTTAAGTGCTGCTTTGGGCCTGTGCTAAATATTCAGTACAGATAGAGAAAGCCACAGTGATCTATCTAATAATATATTGTCTGACAAATTTGGTGGCTTTCTATGATGTTGCCATAGCATTGGTAGATAAGGGGAGAGCAACCGACGTCATCTACCTGGACTTATGCAAAGCGTTTGACACTGGCCTGCACAACATCCTGGTCTCTAAATTGGAAAAGCATGGATTTGATGGATGGACCACCAGGTGGATAAAGAATTAGCTGGATGACCGCACTCAGAGGGTTGCAGTCAATGGCTCAGTGTCCACATGGAAACTGGTGACGAGTGATGTTCCTCAGGGGTCTGTACTGGGACCAGTGCTGTTTAACATCTTTGTCGGTGACATGGACAGTGGGATGGAGTGCACCCTTGGCAAGTCTGCTGATGAGACCAAGCTGTGTGGCATGGTTGACACACTGGAGGGAAGGCATGCCATCCAGAGGGACCTNCAGCTCTGGAGTCCTCAACACAAGAAGGACATGGACCTGTTGGAACGGGTCCAGCAGAGGGCCACGAAGATGATCCGAGGGCTGGAGTACCAATGCTATGAGGACAGGCTGAGAGTTGGGGTTGTTCAGCCTGCAGAAGAGAAGGCTCCAAGGAGACCTTATAGCAGCCTTCCAGTACCTGAAGGGGGCCTACAGGAAGGATGGGGAGGGACTCTTTATCAGGGAGTGTAGTGATAGGACATGGGGTAACAGCCTCAATTTGAGAGAGGGTAGATTTAGATTGGATATCAGGAAGAAATTCTTTACTGTGAGAGTGGTGAGGCACTGGAACAGGTTGCCCAGGGAAGTTGTGGGTGCCCCATCCCTGGAAGTGTTCAAGACCAGGCTGGATGGGGCTTTGAGCAGCCTGGTCTAGGGGGAGGTGTCCCTGCCTATGGCAAGGGGGTTGGAACTAGAAGATCTTTAAGGTCCCTTCCAACCCAAACCATTCTGTGATTCTGTGAGAGTTGGTGGCTCAACCAAGGCTGTGTCTTGGTCTTGTTTGTATGTCTTGGCCAACAGCTCCTGAGTCCTGGACTCATGTCTTAATTGTTGGACATTTTTCTGATTTTGGTAGTTCAGAGACTCAAGATAAAACTACATATTCTTAAATAATGTGAAATTAATTTACTGGTATGATAATCAAAGCAAACTGCAGCGAGGGAACTATTCATGACCCTAGGAATCATAGCCATATGAAAGAAGAGAGGTCATGTTCTTCACTGCTTTGCTACTATAAGACCATACAACAAGGTCCTGATCAGACCTTGCAGGTCACTGAGTCCAGGCACTGTTCTTGCTGTCTAAGAGATTTCATAATGCTTTTTATAGACTTTCTTAACTCAGAGACTGCTCCCACAGCACATTTTCCAGGGTGTTATGCAGCCGCGCATTAAATTTGCTATGCAGTGGGACTTCCAGAGTTGCTCTACAATAAGCTGACCTCAGAAGAGTCTGTGGCACATGAGGACCTGCTCTGTGATTGCTCAGTACATTGGTCTGAAAAAACTTGCTGAATATTGAATGTGACCTGGCCAAGGTCATAACAACTCTGTGTTAACCTGCCTGAATGGGTTTTTCTATATGAATATTGTGTTGTAATTCAGCATAAGACTTAGAGAAACAAGGCTGGGAAGTTGCAACAGTCTTACATCAACTGCTTGCCATCTTATACTGGCACGTATTTGTTAGATGATGGCTGTTTTGTTACCGGTGAAGATGCTACTTCCAGGCTGCAGGCCAAATAGCTATTTAGGCCAAGCTGAAAACCTAGAGATCAAAACACACTAGAGACCAAAAATGCTTCAAAGGATGAAGAGAGAAGTGGACAGCTGACAGTGGTCTGATTTGTGGACAGATGGGAGCTTCTGAAGCAGTTGTGTCCTTCTCAAGCTCAAGAGAGGAAGAAATATACAGAAAAATATTTTGGGTCAAAATATGCTATGATTTCTTTTCAAAAGGCAGTTTTGCCCCTGTATGCTTATCATTAGAGTGTGAATGAATTATGTAGTTTCAAGCCACAGAGGTAAAGGATGCTCCCTATAAGGGCAACATGACCAAGATCCCAGGAGGGGGGTGGTGGTAGCTCAAAAACTCCCAACTGAATGAGTAAGGGAAAAACAGAATATACTTCATCTCTCCTCCTGCTCCCAGGCACAGTACCAAGCGCCTGCATTTGTACAGGCAACACTTATCTCTCCTTTAAACAAAACTTGTAAAAACATTGGTATAAAAAGCAAATTTAAAGTTAAAGTCCACCTCTTCGATCTCTAAAGAAACCCTGCCCTCTGTGTCACTTCTGGGAGCTCTGGCATTGGGGCACAACAGGAGGTCTGGCACAGTCACTCTCTATGCCCCAGATCGTGAACTGAAGCTTGTATGGAGCTTGCTGTGTGATAGCTGGGACTTAACAGTTGTCCTCAGAGAGGAAAGCAGGAGCCCGTGCCTGCTCCCACGGCATGGCAGAAGGGAATTTGTTTTAATTGAAAAAGGTGCCAGATCAGGAAATTTCATCATTCATGGAAAAAAACTGTGAAAAGGAGGAAAAGCTAAGGATCTAGGAAAGATTCATGAGACAGACATGAGTCCTAACCAGCCCTTTAATACTATCTTCTCCAGGGCCACAGAGGAAGCATCTTTGCCAAGTCAGGAATTGCTCTTGACTTCTCTGTCTTCTAGAAATCATAAGACAGTAATTACTGCAAGAAGCCCTAAGGAGTCCACTCAGGCAGGCTTCAGTTTCCTCTCAAGCACACGCAGGGAAGGTCAGAAGTAAATGATTAATAGCCCAAAGCTTTATTTGATCTGCTGCTACAATTAAGTAGTGGCTGGCAAAGCTCACTGGCCTCCCTCAGGTACTAATCCATATTGGGCTGTTTCAAAGAGTTCCTGAGAAACTGGAGCTTAGATAACCTCATTAAAAGCTATTTGAGAGGCGTTTCAGTTACATTAATGTACTATATCACTATTGAGGATATCCATATGCTGCTCGTATATAAAAATAGGAATAAGTCACCTGTTGGGTAGCTGAGGTTCTTCAGTTATGTCTAAATGGTATGTGGATATGATGTGTATTTGGACGTAAAGGATATTCACTGTCTGAAGATGAGTTTAGTAAGTAACTTCCATCCATGCATTTGGCTAGGGGTGACACGTGATCTTTGCATGATTGTGAGTTGTCTGTTAGACCTGTAACTACCAAGTTCTGACATTTCTCATGAAATAAAACATATGGAGAGACTGAGTAGTTAGAAAAATACGTTTGGGCAGAGGTAAGATTATTTTTACAAGCTATAGACAGTTTTCACAAACAGCATTTACCGATATGAAAATACGTACTTACATAATGTTTCATCTGTCTCAGTATCATACCCAGATGTTTTTACTGAAAATAAAATAAAGAAACAGCTCTGACATTGCCAAAGGAAGATCCCTTGAAAGAACAGATGATATTTTCCATGTTGACAAAGAATAGGATAACATTTTAAAAATTATGAAGAATTAAACAGCACTTAAAATGGCATGGAGCGCTAGGTCACAAGGGATGGCAGTACCCTCACTGCCTTCCTGAGGCTGGTACCTCAGTCTCATAATTTTTTTTGGGATGGACCTACAGTTCATGGAGCTGTCTGGAAACCCAGCTCAGAGAACTGGCCTTGCTGGTAACAACACTGTGGTGTTGTTACGGCTGTGTTATTTTTCAGGTGGACTAGGTCCTTGGTTTGTCTCATGACCACACAAAACCTTGTTCCAGCAGAAGGGTGGCAGCAGCAGTGAGTGGCTGGGAGCAGGGCAGTCCTTGTCCATGGCAGGCCAGACCATGCTGAATGTGAATGGGCATGCAACCAGGGCAGCAGGGACATAAATGTCTTTGGGGATCTGAGCCCTAGAACCCTCATGTCATTGATGTCCTGAGGGAATGAGTTTCCTAAGTCGTCCCCTTATTTTTTATATTTTAACATTTTGCTCTTGAATATACAACTTCTATTCTTCTGAAAGACTGAAATCAGAGAGTGTCCTGATACTCCTGAATTAGAAAAACATTGCTAAATTGTAATCTAAAAAAGGAAATTTTTGCTTTGATGGAAAAATCCCATTTTTTTCATTCTTTATTCCTAAAAAGTATGAGACTGGGCTTTTTTTCACTGATAAAATACATGATTTTCAAAAGCCTTTTCTTTTAAAATGTTACTAAAGTGGAAAATTTTCATTAAAATGTGGAATATTCACACATTTAGAAATGGTTTTGATTAACATCCACCTTCTTAGACTGCTATAGATTCTACAAATATTGTAGCACAGGATTTTTTCAATATTTTTTTAGTAATCCCATCAAAACAGTAGGATAAAAAGTATTAAAAGTTCCATTTAATTTCAAAGGCTGGCGGCTAGACTGATTTTTTCCAGAAATAAAAACTTTGTATGAAAATGTTTAAAGAAGAGTCCCCAAGTGAAGCCTTCCATGTGGAAACCTGGGGTTCAGAAGTGACATGGAAGAGAGAAGAACGCAGAAGTATAGCATAACATTCTGTCCCCCTGACCTGCATTTGCCCACGCCCATAGCTGTGACAGCTCCACTATGATAACTACCTGCTTACAACCTTGCTGCTGCAAGGACATGGAAATCCTGCCTTTGAAAAGTAGTGTTACACGGCCAACAGATCAAACACAGGTAACATTTTTCACCTTGAGATATACCACTTACCTCTGTTGGCAAATTAATTTGATGGGGGTGGGAAGTCAATTAGAAAATAAACAGGAAAAGTGGGAAGAAAAAATACAGACCTTAATACAGCCTGGATGACAAGAACTGCAAAACCGAATCTGGCATAAGACCCTGCTTGATGTATCCAAATTTTGGATCATAGCTTCTACATGTCAGTCACACTGCAGAGCATCTCAAGAAGTACCACAACTGCCCACGGCGGAGTCATTTTTGACAGTAGTTTCTTTAACTTGCTCTGCAACTGCAAAAAAGGAAGTCTCAATATTTCCCATCCTGCCTCTTCTGGAGCATCACAATGCTGATATCTAACCTAAATCTCATGCTGAGGTTTAAGCTGTTACACTGCTTCCTCTTTTGTCTTCACTATGGACTTTCAAAAGGATCACGTACCACACAGGCTATATTCCTGTTTGTTCATGCTAGGAGAGCCATGAGCATGGTGACTTACGCTCAGCCTAAGGTTCACTATAACCTCCTGGTTCTTCTTTGTGGAGCTGCTACCTACCTAGCTGTTCCCCATCCTGCATTTCTGCAGCCAATGGCTCTCTCTGACCTTGCACTTGTACTTCAGGAGCATCCCGCTTTTCCTGAACATTTTTCCAGTTTGTCAAAATAATTTCTGAAATCTGTTCTTGTTCCCCAGCATAGCCACAGCCCTTCCCAGCACCACCACATTCAGTAAGTGTGCTGTCTGTGTCATTATCTACATCACTGGTGAAAATCTTTGATGGCACTGGACAAACCGCTGCTTAATTCCTTTTATAAAGCTCTGCATTTCCACCATTGCGTACAGCTGTGCCATCAGTTCTGTGGTTGTCCCCTTGCTTAGACTTTTTATCAGAGTGTCATGAAAGTCAAATCCATGCAGAAATAAACTAAAATTTCCTTTTTCTTGTTTTTCCTTTATCAAAGAGGGAAGTCAAATTCTTTCGACCTCAACTGTTCCCGGAAAGCTGCTGTTGTCGCTTTTACATCCTTCTCTCACATTCTGTGTGTTTAGGAGCAGCGGGCAGCGCGAGGCGCGGGGCGGCGGCAGGGGCCGCGCCTCTCGGGCAGCCATCGGTGCCCACGGACGCTCCGCGGACGCTGCGCGGGGCGGTGCGTGTCCTGCGCGGGGCAGCGCGGCC